>JAPSES010128020.1:0-15754 GCA_029822895.1 Maxillicosta whitleyi
AACAGATCGCTGCGGGTCGACCAACACTCAGCTGGCACAATGTATTCAACCATAGTGGAGACACAGCAGTAGGAAGGAAATAATGATAGAAGATGATCTTCAAGTAAAAGTAGAAGTACTACATCAAAAATCTTACTTAAGTAAAAGTACTAAGTACTTCCTTTATAATGTTCTTTAATAAAAGTCCAAGTACTCACATAACATCAGTCTGTGGACTGTGTCATGATACAGAATGTAGACATACTTATTTATGCCTCTGCAGGACCAGCGGCTGCTCAGGGAAGCACCTTCACAACTCCACACGACAAGACTTGACCTTTTGACCTTTGAACCACAGTGCCAGGCTGTGACCTCCAGGACTCTCTGGCGCCGTCATTACAATGACAGGCCCCGAGCGCTGAAGCCTGAGTGTTAAAGCCTGAACAGCTGTCCATACAACACTAACCCCTCTGACTCCTACACCTCCCTCCAGCTCCGCTTCATCTGTCTCATCACTTCTGCCTCCTATTTTCAGCCTCAGCCATCGTACACACTATGACCTCTGACCTTTACACCTGGATAAGTGAGTCCAGGAGGACTAAAATGAATAAAAATACTGCTAATGTAATCTGTGGTGTTTAGGGTGCAGAGAAGGCAGGTTCCTGACCACACATTCTCAGACCAGTCAATATCACAGATTACACAATAAATGCGAAATTATTATTTCTTTCCAGCTTAAAGGCTAATTTTTAGCTATGAGTAAAAGTTGAGGATTGATATCATTCACAAGTAATTTAAAAAGATAAAAACAACAAAACACGAATCAGAATAATTCTAAACAAACAATCTTCAATATATTTTTGTCAACTGTTAACAAGACATTTTTTAGTCATGTGATCCATGAAGTAAAGAAAAGTGAATTGAAAGGAATGAATTTAAAGGAATATATAAAATGCATTTAAAAAATAAAAATAAATATAAATTTGAGGAAAAACAGTCAAATCCAAGATGATAATGGAAGTGGACTTTTTTTTGTTTTAAATTTTATTCAGTGAGCATCAGTGTTACATGGCGCATATATACACATGTTATATAATGTTCACATAACAATCACTGAAATTCCTTCACACAATGCTCATCACTTTATAATGAAAATGTTCGAAGTTCGCATCCACTATCTGGTATGTTTTGTGCTGTTTTGTTCTTTAATTAAAAACATTGAATTTAATACTTTTTTTTATTCACTTATGTGTGAATATGTGAAAACTTGATACGTTCATGTGTATCTTTGCATGTTTATAATGATCTAAATTGTTATTTTTCCTGATTATTTAGATGTTTTGTTTGTTTTAAGCTCTTTGTTCAGTTTTTTTTTCTTTCTAAA
Organism: Maxillicosta whitleyi; assembly: GCA_029822895.1. Lineage (NCBI taxonomy): Eukaryota > Metazoa > Chordata > Actinopteri > Perciformes > Neosebastidae > Maxillicosta > Maxillicosta whitleyi. Next base: position 1,364 of record JAPSES010128020.1, read on the forward strand.
GGGCTTGGCTGTTAGGTTAAGCTGAAAGAAAATGAGAAATGAAAATTTAAATTGTTCTTGTTTCTTGCGAACAATGATTTGCAGCAGTAAGTGATGCAGAGAATGTATTATGAGGTTGGCTTCACAGTTCTGTTTGGAATTACTATTGTAGATACACAACTATTTTGTTAAAGAGGCAGATGATATAAGATTATTGTTGTTTCTGCTCCTTTTCATTCATGATGTGATCCTATTTGCTGACATGAAAAAGCAGCTTTTAATTAAATAAATAAAGCAAACTAAACAAAAGAAGCCATAGAACATGTGTTTTTGCACAGAAGATAATGAATATATGATAAAAACGGTTCCACAGACTGTCACAGTTCTAAAGGTTAAATACCTGTATAGTTGGTATCTGCCTCTGACTCATGTTGCTGACATTTGGACTAAATGAGGGTTAATGGACTTGAACGCCCCCCCCATCCGCCCCCCATGATGAGTTGTACTAAGGGTGAAAATCATTCCATGTAATTTAACTGCACATTGAAAATAATATTCCACAAGTAAATGTAAACCATAATGTTCTTTCAGAATAAAAATCATTATGGTTTAGGTTTAAAACATCTAAAATAACTACATTTATTTTAGAGCATTGCTTACGACATTCATAAATATCCCTCTAAATTGGCATTCTTGTGGACATAAGCAAAAATTATTAAGTGGTAACAAATGACACCAAAACTAAAAATTAATTAATTATTTATTAAAAATAATAATAATACTAATTAATTAAAAAATAAATTTGATCAAATTTAATTATTTAAAAAAAAAATAATTGTAATTTAATAATTTATATGTGTGTGTGTATATGTGTGTGTGTATATGTATGTGTCTGTGTGTGTGTGTGTGTGTTTATATGTATGTGTCTGTGTGTGTGTGTGTGTAGCTACTATTCTTTGAAGTCTAAACACCTCCTACACAACAAACTACAGCATTGAGATACATGAAGTGGAAAAAAATTATAAAAATTTGAAAAATAAAATAAAAAGATACATGAAGTTTATGAGTGAAATGTCATTGTCTGAAAAACCGTCTATTTCTTGTGGCGCTGTGGCTGAGCTGGTTAAAGCACCTGTCTCGTAAACAGGAGATCCTGGGTTCAAATCCCAGCAGTGCCTGATGCAGGAGATACTTCCCAACAAAAATATTTATTCATAAGCTACCTAAGGCGATCAGGGGAACACTTCCTAAAATCTATTTAAGTAGGAATCAAGACAACCCTAATTCAACTCCATTTATTCCAATGCAACTTTATATATAAAGCACTTTAACACAAGCACAGTGGACAGAAGACTAAAAACATAACAAAATAATTATGAATCAATAAGATCAAATATATTAAACAAGTTAAAATATGAAAACAGAAACAAAATATTCACAGTGCAAGAATGTTAGAAGGCCAAGGAGAACAGATGGGTGTTAAGAAGAGACTTAAAACAGGAGGACCATCTGATATACAGACAGGCTGTTCCACAAACTGGGACCAGCACCAGGCCCATCTCCTCAGAGCTGTTCAGCACCATCAAGAGCAGCGGTTCAACGTCTTTATAGCAAACGTACTCCCCTTTCATTGATGAACTCTGCAGAGGATTATTAGAGACTTTCCATCAGTTTTTATATCATCTAAGTTTCACAACTTAAAACGTAATTTCCTTCGGATTTTTGTAAATTGTGGGTCACAGAGAAAACTGTCTGACCAATCAGTGTCTGCAGTGTCATGACGTCACGTTTTGGTGTCAGTCCCAACATTTTGGAACCTCGACTGACGCGGTACTAAAAAACTAGTATCGGGTCCCAGATTCCAGGTCCTTTTTCATAATGGAAAAGCGAAAGAGCCATGTAGAGTCGAGTAGAGTAGAGCCAGTACCATGGAGTGGAAAAGTGCTTTAAACAGGCACATTAACCAACTAAGCCACACTTCTTTTAAACTTTCTTAAACCTACACCAACAACATGAAACTCTGAATTCACTTGGTTGCCACAGATGCTGCTGTTCCTCATGCAGCAGGAGAAACTAAAACTAAAGAAGGACCACCACCCACCACCCTGTGAAGGCCTCTTAGCTTCACATGTTCTATTTTCTGTCACTGTCCGACTGTTGCATGCACAGCACTATAAGTCTGTTTTCTTCACTGGATCTGGCAAAACCACACTACAGCAGCATCACTATAGAGTTGTTCTACACAGCACTTGACACATCCAACACATGAAGTGGACAGCATGTCCGAGGCGTCACAGAGGCAGCACAGACATTCAGACATGAGAACGGCAGAAAGGATCTGGTGAATTTTCAGATTAAAATGCCCCATATAGACTCCTGATAGCCTGACCACCCATCTATGTTTCTCAATTAGAAGTCCGTCTGGAATTGCAAGTCTTGAATCCAAACATGAAGGTGGGACTAACAGGTGCTGAGTAAACCAATCACAGATAAAACGGACATGACGCTTTTGTCAGAAAAACTTGACAATACTCTGTGTAATCTGTAATTTAATCCTTATTTTTGAGCCAAGTAAACAACTGACAATAGTTGTAAAGACATTAGCGGACTTAGAATTGATTTTGACTTGTGACAAAAAGAAATATGATGTATTGCATAACACCCGCCCCCCAGACTTGTGATTGGTTGCTTTAGAATAGATCGTGTACATTTCAAAGCGACTGGCCCAATTTTAGATGGCTTTCCTTTTCTCAGGGGAAACTGAATGGTTGTCTAGGCTAGTCAATGATGATGATGATTTCTTTCGGCTTTGTCACAGCGAATCACCTTCGCATGTTGATTTGGCAGAGGTTTTTTACGTCAGATGCCCTTCCTGATACAACTGGGCTTGGAACCGGCACAATGAGGCTTGTGCCTCCTTATGGCTATTGGGATGTACAGCATAAATAACCTTTCCCAAGGGATCACCTGCGTCTTGAACCAGCTATCTTTTGCACCGAAGTCATAGGCGTTACTCAGCTGGCCACCAACCCAGTTGCTAAATTGAAACATCAATAATAAATACTAATATGATTTATACATGTTTTATATGTTGTTCAAAACTCTGGAAACAGAAGTGGAAAGGCCATTTTAGCATAATAAAATCATTATCTGTGGTAGAAACATAAAAGTCAAGTAAAAATTATGTAAAGTGGAGATTAGAGAGACAAGGTGTGTCACCACAGTGCAGAATGATCTCCTGTGGAAGACCAAACTCACTCATGTTGACATGGCCCTGGTCCCAGGGGACAGTTCAGCTTCAGTTCAAGATAAACTTTTCACTTATTTATTGCACAATCCACTTATAATGCTTCCTGGAAATGAATCACCTCTCTGAGTCACTGCTGGGATCTGAACCATGATGCCCTGGTGAGCACATGTGCATTAACTCTTGTTGAACTCTCATCCATTCCATTTCTGAAACCACAATGACATTGGTATGTTGTATGTCTCACATATACCATGTAAAAGTGTATACCATCATTATCTGATTTCATGTTCTAACATTTGTAACAAAACATTTGTATTTCTTGCGCCAACACCCATCAACACACAAAGGCCTATTTCTTCTGCTGAAATGGAAGCGTCCATAGGATGGGTAACATTAATGAATTATCTGGAAAAAATAATTATTAATGCTTAATCCATAATGTGTTATTACAAAATTATGATATGTGTTAGCATACGTCATAGTCTCTTGCTAACGTAACGTCAGGTACAGACTGCAGAGCATGTGAGACTCTGTGGTGCTGCCACCTGCTGGTGTGGAGGGGTTACTCCTGTGTCAAACATGTGACTATTTGTGGATCGTCTGGATTTACGGATTTCTCAAAAAAGAATGTCTCATAAATACGTCATACAGGAAATCGGCAAATTTGTGTAATCAGTGATCCACAAATGTGAATTACATTTCACAAACAGAATTTTTAGTTTTACAAATGTATTTTTTTTTGAAAATGAAAAAAATATATATATTTACAAATACACACAAGTTGCAAATATTAAATTTGCATTTGTGGATTAAAGAGCCAAAAATAACCCCATATGTTTCACCAATGTTTAGCAGCAGCAAAATTAAGAAAAACAAACTTCATTTCAGGAAAATCGGAATTGATTAATTTTCCAAAAAAATGACTGGAGGTGATTAATCAATTAATTGTTTCAGCTCTGGTGTAAAATTTCCATATTTCCAATAAGAAATGTGCTGCTGCATGAGTAAACATGTCAATATTTCCTAGGTTAAGCATCAGTTTATCTCCTGTTTACTGGTCACATCGTCACATAAATCCAATCTCTGCTACATTTGATTTACCTTCACTCTGAAAGGTTCTTCTCTGTTACATCATGTTGCTTTGTTTTCAAAGTGTCTCTGCTCATTGTGTGCTGACAGAAGCTGATTTCAGCCGGATGGATTACAGTGAACAAATGTGTGGAGTTTTTCTTTCAGGAACTGCTCAATGGACTCAACAATGTGAGTTCTGTCCGAGATGTACTGTGGCCTAGTTTTAGCCCGAGCCATTCACTCTGACCCACATACACACATCGACTCCCAGCCACTGAGCCTCTGCTGCTAGAACCAAAACCATACCATCCAACACGTCTTATCCCAACCTGCTGCGGCTTTAAATACAGCAAAATAAAAGCAGTATCTATGAAATACAAACAAAAAATAGCTGAATGAAGGACTCTAGAATGGAAAAGCCAGGGGATTTTCTGTTTAGCTGTGATTTTTATGTTTTTGAATAAGGCTGTGAATCTTAGTATCTTGTCTTAACACCCTGCAAAACAAAAGCAGGCCTAAAATAAATACTTAGTCATTTACTTTACATTCCTTAAACTCATAAGATAAGTAATATCAAATAAGTACTATTATTTTATAGCCCTGACTGACAACATAAATTGATTTAAGTCTCTGTATCACCTAAACTGAATGGTTTACACAAATATAAATAATCTGTTACATTTCTTAATACACATAGTGTCAGAGCTCAGAGTGACTCCATGACGTTGCTGCCATCCAGCCAACAGCCCAAACCTCTAAATCACAGGTGTTAAACCTGCGGCATGGGGGCCAAATCCAGCCCGCCACAGGGTCCAGTCTGGCCCTCAGGATGAATGTGTGAAATGCAAAAATAGATTAACAATCATTTTAGTTCAGGTTCCACATTCAGACCAGTTCAAGGCCAAATGGGTCAGATCAGTCAAATACTATCATAATAACCTATAAATACTCACTTTTTCTTTGTGCATTTTTAACAATATTCTTCCTGTTACTGTTTTGTGTATTTGTAGATCCACTGTGTAAGTTATAATGAACATGTGGAAAAGATAAACTGAAGCATATTGTTAAAATGACACTTATTTTTGAGTTTTTTCATGTTATTTGCATAGTTTGAAAGGACAGTTTGTAGATGCAAACATTTCAAAATCAAATGTATTTATTTATATAGTGCCAAATCATAACAAAAGTTATCTCATGACACTTTACATGTGGAGCTGGTAGAAACCAGACTCTGAGGCCAATTTCATTGTTTAATTTTCCTTTTTTTTTTTTTTCTTGCTCTAAAACATAGAAAAAAGTTTGGAATCAACATCATTTATATATTATTATGTTATTATTTCACTGGTCCGGCCCACTTCAGACCAAATTTAATTGAATGTGACCCTTGAACTAAAGTTTGACTGCCCTGTTTTAAGGGAATGCTATAGGTGTTAACATTATTATAAAGTAATTTTACTTTTGTCACTCTTACTTATTTCACTAGTCCGGCCCACGGGAGATCACATTGGGGTAAATATGGCTCCTGACACCCCTGCTCTAAATGAACCGACCACATCTTGAGAAGCTGGGTCCATCTTGATGAGCCTCAGTTAGTTAGCCAGACATTTTTTCATCATAGTCTAATGTAATAAAGGGATGTTTGATTCCTCTTTTATACTGTACAGTCATAGCAGTTAACATTAGCATCAGATATCACAGACAGTGCAGCGTCCAACCTGCCCATCCACTCAGACAGCAGTACCTCTTTAAACTGTCCAATGAAGTTAGGAATATAAATGTGGAGTTTATCGCTCAGACATGATCGGCCTGTAACAGTAGATGTGAACAGAAGCAGTCATGAAACTGATAAGTGTGTATGTGTGTCACCTTCAGAGGCTAAAAACAGCCTCGTGTCTGTCAGCAGTCAAAGCCGACGCCGTTCACACTGAGCAGACCAGTTCAGAACTGGGCGGGCAATGATAAAGGCCCACAAAACCCAGTGAACGCTCATATATACTGGCCATATATGTGCTTCAAGAATTGATGTACACATGTCATCATCAGTGCTGTAGCTCAGATGGTTAAAGCACCTGTCTATAAAAAGGTGATGTGGGTTCAAATCCCAGCAGTGCCTCATCAAACCTACTTATAAAGGATCTACATTCAATGGAAGTGATGACTGTACAAAAAAACCCTAGAATTTTCCTGAATCAAAGGTTTGTTTCCTTAGTTTCACTGCTGCTAAACATTGGTTCCACTGTTGTGTTTCAGACGGACGCTTATTGTGACGCACATGATGTCAAGATCAACACAAACAACATGGAGTGTATCTCAGAAAAGATGAAAAAGGCAGAAAATGTGTATATGTTTACTTTTCTACACTTGAACCATTACTTGCTCCTTTAAAGTTTGAAGCTTTCACACAAACACCACAAATATTAGTCTTTATTTTTTCACTTGTATGTTAGTTCCATGTTCAGTTGTTAATAAATTGGATCCAAATGTGTTGAAAACTACAGTGCACATATTGTTTGTAGCTAGATGTTATTAGACTTATGTGTTATTGTTCCAGGTATGTATACTTTTATACTGCTGTTATTTCTATATAGATATGTTTATATATCCTTTTACTTTTATATTTTTTGTGGTTGTTGTTTCAGCTGGTTCTAAAATAAAGGATCATATTTGTATTGTTTATTTTAACTGACTTGTTGACAGAGTGCATCCACATCTAAACAACATCAAAGTCTATTAGTTAAATTAAAGATTCTGGGTAAAGTGACTGTCCAGAAAACTTATAACAGAAAACCCAGTAGAACCTTACATGGGTGACAGATCATGTTTACTGCCATGTTCTCACATTTCAGATTCATCAGTTTGACTTAAATAGCAGCAGTGTTGTGGATTTTGTGAGCTGTTGCTTTAAGAGCTATGTTAAAGTCCCCATGAATATACTATTATTTCTTATATTTATGTGTTTCCTCTGAGAACAAAAATGTCATGAAACTATCACCCTCAAATTCACCTGTGGAACAATGACCCATAATGACCCACAATGTCCTGGTGAATGTAATGGTTTAAGCACTAATGTTAAATGTTTAACACAGTCGTTCTTTTGCTGTTCCACTCTGCCTGGACTTGAACAGACTTATCAAATATAAAGTGTGATGCAGTTGGTAAAACACCAAGGAAACACCAGGAAAATATATCATACATCTATTTTAGTGCATTCACCTGATATGTCTGTGATTTGCTAAACATATCATCAACAAATATCACATAAATACCCCTAATTCCATGGGAAAGTGTGTAAAAACAAATACCACTGTAGGGATTTGAACCCAGGATCTTCTGTTTATGAGACAGGTGGAATAAATGAGGAGCTGAGCCCCAACACCAGAATAACAAATGATGTGACCAGTTTAATTATAAGAACCAGAAACCAAAACGTGTGTTATGTTGTTGATCTGGTTAAAACTAGTGTCAGGCACGGGTGTTTTCATCTTCTTGAACGTCTGGGATTCTTTGAGTCTCCAGGGGAGTAGCAAATTGCGCTCACACAACGAGGCAGGAAACCCCAGGGGTGGTGGTTTCCGCCGGAGTGAAACCCCTATTCAGGTTGGAAAGTGTGTGGTATACCAGGTTTAAATGTGCTAGCATAAAGGTCAGGCTGCTGCCAGGGTTTGACAGTTAGTGCAGGTGAACAACTGGCCTGGGCTTCTGGGTTTTCAGAGCAGCAGCAGGGTAAACCCACTGCTGAGCTTCTGGGATTCTTTGTGGTGGTTGTTTCCACTGGAGTGGAGCATCTTTTTTGCAGTTTCCTTTTGTTTAATGTTTTATTCTGCTATTGTCCTCTGTGTTTCTTTGTAAACACTTTGAATTGCCTTGTGTATGAACAGTATTATACAGATAAATTAGCCTTGCCTTCATCCATTCTAAATCCTCTAACGCCATATTGTGTTCCAAAAGGAATTTATGACCTGAGTTTTTACATTGCTATGTTTGTTGGGATTCCAATCCATTTTTTCAGTCTAAGGCTCAAATGAGAAGTCTGATGTTCCCTGAGGACCTTTAAGAACAAAAATTCAATTTCACGTTCCATAAAGTCGATGTTTTCTATAGATCTGAGTCAACACAAAGGATGCAAACAGGATTAACAAAGGAACTCTATTTGACTTCCAGACACATCATAGTATATCAGTATGAATTTTACACTACAGCTTGGTGGTAAAATACAAAGCCACATCATGTTAACACTGAATCTGAAAGTCAGCAAACAGGGGCAGAGTTGGGAGTTGAACCCAGGACATCCTGTTTACTTGACACAACACCAGAGGGCTCATGCTGAGGGTAGATGTGTGACTTTGCTGTGCAGCTGCTGAATCCAGGGCAGTAGAGCCTTGAACAGAGCAGCTCAGTGTCTGTGCTTCTGTAATGGGATCCAGCAGCATCAGCAGCTCACCGTTCGCTGAGTCAGCTCAGAGTTACAGCAGGAGTCCAGTAACACACGGCTCAGCTTTTACAGACAGTAAAACCCAACTGTACAGCAGCTGCACACAGACAGGAAGGGCTGAGCATGAAGCTCCACAGGCAATGACAGCACCACTATCAAGTCTTTACAGTTTAGGTTCACTTTGTTAACACTCTAGCAGCAAAACTATTGGTTCAATCTGTACCAAAATGGGTTTATATATGACCAGTGAATCAGATTACATGTGGTGACATTTTGTGGACAACATTTTGTACCTCAGTTGGTAGAGCCGACCAAAGGGTTGGTGGTCCTTGGGCAAGACACTGAACCCTAAACCCTAAACCCTGCATGGTGGCAGCTGTTTACTGGTGTGTGCATAAATGGCATAAAAGTGTGGAAAAGCACTATATATTGGGACACATAGATCCAAGTTAATTTTTTTAAAGGAATTTTAAAAATATTTTTTCTTCTCCCATTTACTTATATTGAGTAAAACTCTATAAGTCTATAAAAACATAAATTTTGTTTCAACTTACTTTAAACTAGGCACATATATAGAGGCTATTGATATGCTGACATCAGCTCATGCATAGACATGATGACATCAGCTGGATCCATGACAAAACAGGCTAAAATACATGCAAGAGGTGGGGTTTGTTGGGCCTGGCACCAGTTGTTTGAAATGTACTGATATCATGAAAGCAAACACTATTACCTAAATAAATATTACCAGAAATCATTAATATTCTAAATGTTACTATATTAAAAGCCACAAATTGTCCTTCTGTTTAAAGTTATCCAGTTTCAGAAACAGATCAGCGACTGGTAATTACAGCTGTCAAACCACCAAATCTTCAATCAATCAACCAATCAATCAATCAACCAATCAATCAATCAACCAATCAATCAATCAATCAATCAATCAATCAATCAAATTTTTACTTATTTAGTGCCAAATCATAACAAAAGTTATCTCATGATGCTTTACATATCGAGTTGGTTAAAACCAGGCTCTGAGGCCAGTTTACAGAAACAACAGAATCCTCCAGGAGCAAACACTGGTGACAGTGGAAGGAAAAGCTTCCTTTTAACAGCAGAAACCTGGAGCAGACCCTGACTCCTGGAGGATGGACATCTAACAGGAAAGAAGGAAGAGAAAGAGTGAGAAAGAGAGACAAGGGGAGAGGGAGAGAACTGGAGGGGGGCTGGTTCAGACTGGTCTGAAAATACTTATGATTATTAAAAAATTCAACCTAAAAAAAAACAGAAAAGGAGTTGATGCAGAAGTCTTGAATCCACTCAGACTCCAATTACAAAATGCTGCAAGAGAAATATGGAATTCTGACCCAGTGACACCATCATACCAGTCATACAAACACCCATCATAACGTGTGATCTGTAATAGTAACACAAAATGTGTGTTTGTGGATGTACTTATATGGTTAATATAAGAGCACATCTCTGCACAGGCGGGGAATACGCTCTATATGACCTAAATATGAGGACAATTGGGAAAAAAACATCATGTGACTGTAGAATATGTCAATTTAAATAACAGGGATTAATGCGCTGTGAGTCTCCTCATCCCTGCTTCTTGCGTTTCATCAGATTTTGGAGCCTGGCTACAGGGATTTGGTCCAATTCAGTCACACGAGCTGCTGATACGACCTGAGCCTCAGTCAGCACTGAGTTCACCAAAGGAATCAGATGGGGTCAGAGGTCAGGGGTCTATGTGGGTTACTTGGACATCCAGATGTTGTAGGAAACCTCATTTTGAATGGGTATTTTTTTTTCTTTTTTTTAGAATAGACTGGAAAAGAATAGAATAGAATAGAATACAATAGAATACAATACAATATAATAGAATAGAGTAGAATAGAATAGAGTAGAATAGAATGGGATAGAATAGAATAGAATAGAATGGGATAGAGTAGAGTAGAATAGAATAGAGAAGAATAGAATGGGATAAAATAGAATGGAATAGAATAGAATGGAATGGAATAGAATAGAGAAGAATAGAATGGAGTAGAATAGAATGGAATGGAATGGAATAGAATAGAGTAGAATGCTTTATTGTCATTTTGTGATACAACAAAATTGTGGTGCAGCTCCGGTTCCACAGTGCAAAAAATTATAAATACACTTATAAAAAACCTGTTCACAGTATAAAAATCTAAAATATAAATCTATCTAAAGTATAAAACCTATAACAAACAGTCAGTGCAAATGGCAGAATAGAGCAGATAACGGATTGGCACACATGTGTGCAGCAGCAGCAGCAGGAGTAAAGTGACTAGTGATTATTTCCATGAGTCCAGTGCAGTGATGGTTATCTACAGTGTAAGAACCTGTAGCAAACAGTCAGTCAACAATCAAAGTGTTACAATAATCTTTAAGAACATAGTGGTCATTCCATGTCGAAGGACTTAGACTGAAACCTAAACAATGATTAAAAAAGTGACTGCTTTTCCAAGCCTCAAACAGACCTGAACGACAAAAACGGAGCAGCTTTCACAAACATGGATGAAAGTACACAATATAGAAGCAGCACACTCTGACTGTTAACCCCCCTGTTTCACTCCTTTACCTTCTGCTCTGAAACAATGACCCACCAGGGCCCGAAGGGACGGCAAACTTCAGTCATCCCTCCATAAACTATCTGGTGCTGTCATCTGGCCGTCAGTTCCAGAAAAGGCTGAGTCTAAATCCAGTGAGTGAACATGCCTGTTGTCATAGTAACCACAGATTATCACCACATGGTCCCCCACATGGACATGAGATTATTGTGACACACTTCCTCTGATGCACTGTGGTTCTATGTTAATATTATTATTGTGTTTATTATTATTGAGGTATTTTATTCCTTTTTGAACAACACTTTGGGAAACTTTGCTGTTTTTAAATTGGATTTATAAATATATTTGGATTGGATTGTAATAATAAAAACCTCATGAACATATTTTGCCATCACAAGGTAAGGTGGTTATTGTGGAAACATAATTACTTTGACATTACAAATTAATTTGCTTTGCACATAACATAAAATATCTGTCTGATAAACAGGAACTCATGGGTTCAAATCCCAACAGTGTGTCAGAGAGACTTTAGAAGAAAACACTTTGGATAGCTTAAAATTTGGCACAAAACTAGGATTCTATAGACACATAAATGAGTTTATTGAACAGACATATATCTGCAGATTTGGACATAAACACTCTGCTGTTTCAGGCCTTTTGGCAAAACAAACAAGCAGAAAACAAGTCAAAAAGTAAGCAGAGTTTTCTAACACCCTTGCCTGGTCACATAAGGCTTTGCCCCTCCTGCTCACTGATATCCTGGGGATTCATTTGGAGTCTTGACTTTCAATCTTTTTCTTCATTCATTCATTCATTCGTTCATCTTCTGAACCCACTTTATCCTCACTAGGGTCACGGGGAGTCAATCCCAGCTACTTCAGTGTGAAGGTGGGGTACACCCTGGACATGTCTCCAGTTTATCACAGGGTTGAACATATAGAGACACACAGTCACTCTCACAGTCACACCTATGGGAACTGTAGAATAACCCATTAACCTATCACTGTAAAAACTTTTATTTTAGTGACACCACAAACTTGCCGGACTACTTTCGTTTCAACCAAAACCGGACCAGAACTGGGCTCACAGGACACTGTTGGGGGTAAGTCAGTGTGGATGTACTACACTGATGAGGGGATGGAATACAGATTCATGTACAAATACACAAATATCCCTTTAACTCAGGCAGCTCAGCTCAGTCAGTGACAGGATGATGCTGAATAACTAGGATGAGAAATGACTTTATTCATATGAATGTTTAGAACCTCTAACCTGATCAGGATAATTTGATTATTTGCTTTGACTACTACTAAGTACTAGCTGCCATTTACTACTTCTTATGGATTTGCTTAATCTATAATAAACAGCAGGAGGCTGTATTCATTTCACCAGGAACAACACACATTACTGAACAAAAACAAGTATAAATCAAAATCAAAGATGCTCAGACTTATTCACAACAAGCATCAATTTATATACAGGGAACCGACAAACTTAACCAAAAAAACCTCTTCAATTACAATTTTCCTGAATTGAAGCTTCATTTCTTTAATTTCATTGCTGCTAAACATTGGTTCCACTGTTGTTTCACATAAACGCTTCTTGTGACACACATGATGCCAGGGTCAACACAAACGACGATGCTCAGAAGAGATAAGAACAAAAAGGCCAAAAATGTTCACTTTCAAACATTGGAACCACCACTTACTAACTTTGAAGCTTCAACACAAATGTTGTAAAGATTTGTCTTTATTGACACAGTACTATGGCACGAAATATCAGTTTGTCTTTGACCACAGAGCCAATCAGCCCACGTGTTACATCCTGTCCAGACTGGTAACTTACACCCCAAAAAAGTACCAAGGCAATCATAGTGCATAGGTCAACCTGAGACAGGGAATATTTAGCTCACATTAGGTAACATATTGGACTGCAACATGGAAGACTACAATCCAACAAAGTTCATAGTGTCTATTTATTGTTACTGTTCATTTAGTTTTCTTCTGCATCAGACACATAATCAGTTAATCATACCTGACATGTTTTGGCGGTAAACTTGCGTCTTCGTCAGGTATGATTAACTGATTATGTGTCTGATGCAGAAGAAAACTAAATAAAAAGCAGAAGACAACAGTACTCAATACATAGAACAGACACAGAGCTGAAGTAACACAACATTCTGCCACATTTACATGGAGCTCTGCCCACTTTATCCAACCTCCAGAGCAAAGAACACCATAAAACAACATATAGAATATTTACAACAATAATTCATATTCTATACTATATACTATCACTAATTTGTCATTTCTTCCATCAGTTGCCACAGAACTGTGGTAGAAAACTGCACCGCAATTATACATCTTATATCAGCACAGTACTGTGGCAACAAGAGGATAATGAGTTCATGGAACAGTATCTATGATTGGCTCTAGTACAAATTATAGCATTTGATTGGTTCTGTGGCAACAGACTAACCCATATTTTGTGCCACAGTACTGTGGAAGCAGCCATTGTCTTATTTTTTCTCATGCGTGTTCCATGTTCAGTTGGTGGTAAATTGGATCCAAATATGTTGAAGACTGCAGTGCACATACCACACATAGATTTGTTTGTTGTTGTTTATATAGATATTTTACATGTTTTATACAGTTATTTGTAAATAGATATTTTTAATAATATATCCTTTTACTTTTATATTTTTTGTGATTGTTGTTTCAGCTGGTTCTGGTATTTTATTTTTATTTTTTTTGCCTATTCAAGTTAGAACACTGCATGTTACAAAATGGAATACAATTTTCGTCTGTTTAAGTTCCATTACTGTTCCTCATTCCAGAGCTTCAACATCTATCTTTACAAACTCTTTTACCAACTAATCTCCACTGGGTGACATATGATTAAAAATAACTGCAGCTTCACTGTCAACAGTTGATGATGAGGTGAAGAGGGGGGATCTCCTCATCAGCTGTAAATGATTGACAGAACCTGCTGGACTGTGTGTGTGTGTGTGTGTGTGTGTGTGTGTGTGTGTGTGTGTGTGTGTGTGTGTGTGTGTGTGTGTGTGT
>JAPSES010128037.1:0-15753 GCA_029822895.1 Maxillicosta whitleyi
GTTTTTAATACTGCTCTCATATTCCCTGTACTTTCTTACTGTATCTCAAGAAAACCATAGATTAAAAAATTATGTATGCCACAAACAAACAACAAAGCTGAAGATGACCTAGGAATTTTGCACAGTGCTGTACTGTACTGTTCTGTCTGGCAATAATGATGTTTGATATTTAAAGATTTGGATATAAATATTTGTAAATGCACTAACCTAAAGCACTTGAACCTGAAAACTCAATTATAGCATCATATAACTTAAAATCACAAAAAGAATAAAGTGAATTTGGCTTTAGATGTGAAGGTCAATCATACTGTTTTTACACAGTAGATGATGATTAAAAGTATTTTTGTTTTGGGGGCCTTAACATGGAAATATGTGTGATTGTTAACCATTAAGCCAAAAATAGACAGACCGGTGACAAAGGAAAAATAACATAAAGTGTGGAAGTACGGTGTGGGACCACCATATGTGTCCAGAACAGATTCAATACTGTTGTAGTGGTACATAACACACTAGTACATAATGTCCTATGGGTGTCCAAATGGATTGAGATCTGTTCACTTAACAAACATTAAGCAAGCTCTCATGAACCATGGATGAAGGCCTTAAATTGTGCAAGAAACTACTCAATTATTAATTTTTTTCCTTTAATTTGTCACCCATATGCTTCTGCTGCCTGTCAAAGTCTTCATGCTGCCCTTTTGTCAACCCACTTATATTTCTCCTGACTATAATGTGTGTACACAAGGATTTTCTCCCCCCTACTGGTTGCTTTTCTCAAGTTCCCACCCTATTTCTTGTACTTAATGGTTATGTAAGACAGCCAAATTACTGCTATGAAGCCAATGAACTGAACAAAGTATTTTAAAAAGATTGGACCTTGCCCTGTATTTATACTAATATTCATTTCACCGTGTTCATACATAAGGTTAGTTTTAGAGTTATTTGGAGATTACACACAAAACCCAAAAAATAGCCTATATATGAATGCTTGAATGTACAGAAGTGGTATGTACTTTGTAGATTACTGCCCTTTTTATCTAAGATGTCCTCAGATAGAGAGACCGGTGGGAGGATTGATTTTCTGTAGTATCACTGACATATTACAAGTCCTGGAATCATCTGTGGGTTGAACTCATCTGAGCGTGTAATTTGGCTTTAGCTTTGTGCTCATCATCCATGTCACTGTAGGCATTACTGCAGCCCTCTGACGCAGAAGTCCATGTGTCACATTAGAGTCAAGGTGCGAATGTAAAGCTGCACTGGGGATGAATGTCAGGACTGTACTGTAAATGGCTGATGTAGAGGTGTTATGTTACTGTTGGGGTTTTGTTTTTTGTTTTTATCCAAAGCACTCATATATATGAGAGTTACAACTATAGTGGTGTGGTCAAACAGTTTTTACACAAAACATGCTCTGTCTCTGAACAGTCATATTTCATTAAATTAAATTATAGATGAGTAGATCCATAAACAGCAAACCCCAGGAGAAGTAATTAAAACAATTTCACAAATGAGCAATGTTTGCAAGCAAGTAAGTTAAACACCTGTGTTATCACTATAATGTTCTGTCATATGATTTTAGGGGTGATAATGTAAATATATTTAGCTCTGAATTAATACTGTGATACTAACCATGCAGAAAATGTATTATCAGTTCTTTTCTTCTCATTTCCAAGTACATAAATAAAATCAAAATCTATAATAGCAGGCCTTCACCACTAGGTGAAGCTATAACGCTATGTAAGTGGTTGTGCAGAATCACAATAATGAAGCCAATAATAAAATACAGAATTAACATTTAGCACAGTGATGGTTTGATTTTTTTTTTTTTTTTTCAGACAGGGTATAGTTTTTTATGTATACCTTGTCTGAACAAAAGAAAAAACATAATTTTAGTACCAGAAAACAAAATGAATGTCTTTAGCCTTAGATTTAGTCAAATAGACTTCCATAGACTTTAATCTTTATGCACTGGCTAATTCTGGTTATATATTTCAGCAATATATTTAACAAAAACAAGATGATCATTTTCAGTTTAAGATTATTGAAGCCCAAACGTATTGGATACTAGTTAAATTCATCCTTCAATCATGTTATTTCAGATTTCACCTGTTAAATTTCAGTCGGCTTTCTAAAGATTGCGTCTAGGCTAGGTGATGAGTGATATTCACCAGAAGCACTCGACATTCAGTAAAGTAAACACAAATAGTACCAACCTCGCATCTTGAGTATTTATTATCTTCTGGTTTTGATATTCAGCAGAGTGTGTTGATGTCGGAAAATATCATGAGATTTTTCCTTTTCTTTTCTTCCCTACAGTATTTCTGTGTAGTCATACTACACTATTCAGTCAAAACAAATTCTGATTCCTCCATATTTTTTTCTAACCCTAACCCTAAAAGCATATTTAACCGGTTATTAGCAATCCATGCCAACCACAAGAGATATTTATATACATATCCACTAAGTCTTTCAGTTGATTCAAACTCTTCTGAGCTTGTTTCAGGATGGAATCCCCCATTTCCCACCCACACTTTTAAATACATTCTTCCAATCATATACACATGCCTATAGGGTTTTGTCATCTGGTGAAGCTGCTACATCATCACATGCCTGTTTCTAATTTGGCCCTGGAGGAGTGGTAAGATTTCTTAGCCAACAATATTTTGGACAAATATAGCAGTTTACATAACTTCACTGAGTCTGATTACAAGACTGTCCTGGGATTACTTTTGAGTGAAGTCAGGGTCAAAGGTGACGGGGATGTAGTCAGCAGTAGTGTTTCCTGTTTAAATTGGGATTCTTTAAATCCTCGGAGAGGTGTGGGTAGCAGAGGGGATGAGCCTCTGCGTTATCATTAGTAGCATGTCAAGCCTCTAACACACTGAAGATTTGTCACATTCGTAGTAATGCTTGCATGAGTGATTACACTAAACTCAAGAGTCTAGTGTTTTCACTTACAGAGCAGATGTTTCTGACATCAAGTAGCCTGATTGTATTGACTACTGTAGTATGGTTTCATTTTGATTAAGTCGTGGCATAATGGTGAAATTAAATGGTGGTAGTGATACGTGCATTTTGTCTGCCACATTTTTAGGAACATGCTCTAACGTGCTGTGATGGTGGGAGTTGGAATCTGCACCAGCGCGCCAGTCATTATCTCGAGTAACATGACTCATGCTATGGGTTCTTTTATTCCTTTGGGCTCAGAAGCCAGTTTGCATTGACCTCACACTCTGGTCTGTCAATAGTAGTAGAAACTGTTATGTATACGATGATATACAGTAGTTCTTCAGCAGTGACGTATAGTTTCAAGAAAAGTTTATATAAGGGCTCTGACGGTGTTTCTCCTCTCCTCCTTTTCTCCTAAGTTGGAAAATGGCTGAAGACAAAACACTGACCCATATCAGTGGTGCAATCAGAATCAAGGTATGCGTGTACCTGTTGAGTTTGGTTTTGTCTGAACAGTGACTTTACACATTAACCTGGGTATGACGATGAATATTACACATTCATCTGCCCACATTCATCTACATTTTTACTCATGACAACTTGATGTCTTAAATACAGTAAAAGATTTCTGTCAGACCATAAATTGTCTGATACAGTATAAAACCTATTGTGTTTAATCTGTAATTCAAGATTATGAGACAAATAAAAATCTAAGTATAAAGAGTTTGAGGACACTTTAAATATTTCTAAACCTCCTCTTTCTTTCCGTGTTGCCTTATTTGACCGAGAGTGTAACTGTTTTATTTTATGATGTCATCTTTCCCTCACATGAGCATGAGATTATTTACACAGCTGGAATATGAATCCGTGACACTGTCTCTGATATAAGATATGTTTCCAGGACTAATATAGTGTTAATAGCTGTAATGATCATACATCATACAGTGAAATACACCGACTACAAAGATTCATTCATAGAGAGTAACATGTAACCCAGGTCATGTAAATGCAACGTGCGAAAGATATTTTAGTATTTTATTCACGTCATGAACACAATTCTTTTATAGATTAATTTTGTAATATAGATTCTTAAACAGATGCTAAATGATAAAATAGTGGCTACTGTAACTTTTTAACTGTGTTGGGGAACTTTTTGTAACTATCAGCAGATGTAAAGGAAGAATATAAGGTCAAACATCCCGGGCTGATGTTGCTTTTCTCAGGAATGGATGTTGAAATGACTCACTTAAACTTCAGATAAGACACAGTAATGTGAACCACCTCATTGCAGGTTGCGTAAAGTTATCAGTTCCTGACTTTTGCAGACAGAGGGACAAAAGCGGGTGAAAAAGATATTTGAAAAAGCCAAAATAATCTGAAACGCCAAGTTACAAAACCTTTATATTTGTGGGTTTGAGAGATATGGCTTTACTTTTACTGTCACCTTTAAGTCACAGCTTAAACAGTTCACATTTGTCTTATTTTTACATTTAAGTAAACTTTTTACAATAGCCTAAATGCACTGTTGCCCATAAAATTGGAATAATTTTGTTTTCAGACACATTCCTCTTATTCCTATTTCTATATTACTTTTCACCAGGTACAATGATTACGTACTGAGTCCCAGTTACACTTTATGTATCAAAAATAGAGTACATT
Organism: Maxillicosta whitleyi; assembly: GCA_029822895.1. NCBI lineage: Eukaryota > Metazoa > Chordata > Actinopteri > Perciformes > Neosebastidae > Maxillicosta > Maxillicosta whitleyi. The sequence continues at coordinate 4,612 of JAPSES010128037.1, forward strand.
ATCACAACCACGTCATGAATAGAGGTAAAGCTATTTTATTACAACTTCATGGAAAACAGTATATATTTTTATAATATTTTATGTTTCATGTATATTTTTAATAAAGACTGAAAGATCAGTTTTCTTTTTTTCTTTTTTTACCCACCTTTAAATTTAACTTTAGGACAAGTCAAAGCTTATCTCTGTCTATTTTTGCTTTTGTTGATTCATTTGTTTTGTATTTTAATGACCGCAGTTACTCACTCAGCTTTGTTATTTTAACCCATAAAGACCCAGTGTCAGTTTTTTTTTTACATTTAATTCACTGATAATATAGATGTTCATAACAACTCAGAGTAAATTCAAAGGTTATTATATCAAAACAGACAGCTGAAGAAAAAGAATTAGAAGAATTAGAATTTAGAATGTCTTTATTGTCATAGTCACAAGTACAACGAAATTAAAAGTGCTTTCCAGTCAGTGCAAAAAAGTCAATAAATAAGGTAAAAAAAAATTTTAAAAAGTGACTTTTTCAATAAAATCTATCATTAACTGAACATAAACCAAGTGTCCACAACCACTGTCATTGATCCAACTCCATGGGTTTTACTGGTGAATGAATGTTTTAGAAGATGATGGTCTTTCCATGTTGTACGGAGCCTCTGAACAAGTCATATTTGATGTCCATGAAGAGACAAACTGCATTTTACACCAATAATTTACATGATTGATAGAATTAGTGGATCAACACGTACAGTTTAGATCAGTAGATGCTTTTGGTCACCAGTGCCTGTTTGGGAATCTTTATGGATAAAATATAGTTTTATCATTTCTACATTATCATTGGTTACTTTTCTATAGGTGTATAGTGCATTTTTAATGTTACTGAACAAAAATGAAGCTCTCACCTGAGTATTAAACTTAAAGTTGAGTGGATTGTGCATGTGCATGTGCATTTCAAGGAATGTGGATTTTTATGAAAACCTAAACTTTTTTTTTATTGGAATTTGTAGTGGGTAAGAAATTAAATAGTCAATGTTATCAACTACTAGAAACTATGACTAGGGGGTTGTTTCCTAAGAAATCCAGTCACGTCAGATAATATAGTCTGATGCAGAAAGTGACTGTACTTTTCCATTCAGTTTATCTTTTTAGAGGTGTTTGACGTATGCATTTACAACAGGGCGGAGTCTAACGGGTGCATGCCCAGACCTGAGTGAAAACAATAAGTATAATTGTGTTTAACATCGGTCCAAATTTGGGGAGCACTGAAAATATAGTTGAGCAAGTATGCTTCATGTTGCAACAGTTCTCTTCAAATAAATTCATATTTGTGTGCAGAAAGTCAAGTAATTAAACTGTTTATCTAACAAACCACATACTGAGCCATAAAAATAAAACAAGGATTATTCTTTTTTTTTTTTTTTACTCATCATATTTAGGTGGAGAAAAGACCCTGAATGAACAAAAGATCCACACCCTGGCCACTCTATATATTAATATTTTTCAAGCAGAAAAATGTCCCATTCACATGACTTTCATTTTTTAAAATCTCTTTTTACATAGGATAAAGAGAAAATGGATCCAAACTACAGATGCATTACCTCTAGCTTGTAATATTCATTAACCTTCAAATATATAGAACTATTTTGTGGTGACTTCAAAATAAATTTGTCTCTACATACATTTAATGTTTCCTAAGTGGTTTGCCATAAGTTGTTATAATATACTCTGCATTTGTGCATTTTTCATGAATAAACTGATCATGTAAATGTTCATAAAAGCTCAGAATTAATTCAAAAGTTGTTATATCAAAGGAAAAAAAGAACCTTTTAAGCAAAATATATCATCAATGTAACATTAAAACAAGTGTTTACAACCACTGTAATTTGTAAAACCACATGGGTTTTTCTGGTGAATCACTTTTGCAGAAGATGACTGTGTCTCCATGTTCACTATGAAGCCTCTGAATATCCAACAAAGACATATCTGATGCCAGTGAAAAGTTGAGAAGATACATTTTAGTGGCATTATGTAAATGTATGATTAGGGCCAAAATGAACACATTAACATGGATTAATCATGATTAAGCTGATTCAATATTTTACTAACCCAGCTGCAGTGCAGAATGACTCTGAACGTCAAGTTACCATCGCACACGTGCAAATGTGCAGTTGATCCAGTAGTGACAAACAGCAGAACCAATCCATACAGATAGAAGACATTAGATTAGATTTGATTAAATTTGATTACAAAAAACCTAAGACGGAACATTCATTTAAAGCTCTTTTGTTTCAAGTTGTTTAGTTGAATCTGTTGAATGTGTTTAATAAACACTTTAAGTCCATATATATTCCCTTCTTTCTTGAGTCTGTTTGCTCATTAAAAAAAAATGAGCCGTGATTAATATAGACTAAAATTAATGATATTTAATTGCAATTCATCTAAATTAATCCACAATGAATAATTTGATTAGAAATTTGAATCATTTGACAAATATCGATATCGCTAATATCGATACAATTAATAATTAAAAGGTCAGTAAACAGTTTTTTTGTGTCTTTTTTTTTTTTTTGCCAGCAGCTGTTTAGGCCTTTGAGGGTTAAACAATTAAACATGGTGTCATTTACTATTAAACTCCTTAACAAGAACCATCTGCCATGACTATGTTAGTAAAACAGCTGCAATCTATTATAAAATTAAATACTTATTCTGCATAAACAATTAAACAATAAATGGACTGATGTATGGCTGCATTTCTGAATCCAATCTCAAATCTCCTTGTACAAGACAATCAAGTAATATAACCAGTCAGTTTGTAGTGTGGGTTAACTCATATTAAAGCCACTTTGACCACTCAGTCATCTGTTTCATTGTGCATTTTGCCACAGTACATTGTAAATTTGATCAGTTACAGTTTGCAGAGCTCTGTTTTAGTAGGTAATTTCACCAACACTGCATCAACTCCGAGCACAACCACATGATAATTAGCACCAGACCCTTCCTCAGAAACTCCTGACAGTGGGAAACATTTTACACACAACTTTCAAGTTCATCTTTTATTCAAGTACGTTCTCATTTATTAAGCACTCTTTACACTCTCTCATACATTGAAAGAATGAAGTATGTCTGAGAATGCAGTAAAGAGTAACGATGTGTTTTTAAAGCACTTCATCATTCCCCGTCATCATTTAAGAGACAGATTAAACGCAGATGGAATGAAACGCATCAAATGTCAGTGTATACTAGAGTTGGGTGGGCTCTGGACTATGTTTTTAGAAGTTGCATAACCTTTTTAATTCTTTAATAAACATTCCCTGTGTCTATCCAGTGTGGTCATGCATATACCCACACCACGCTCATTCCTCCTAAACATCTTTTTGCTGCAAAACGTAGCATAAAAACAGGACCTACATCTATCACTTATATTAATTTCCTGCAGAACATCTTGCCTATTAATCATCTCTCTTTTGAGTGTTTATTCATAATGGTGTAATTTAGTGTTTCCTCAATCTCAGTCTTATCTTGTGAGCATACTATTAAATAATGTTGCTTGAACATGTGATGATTTATAAAGGCAAGTGCTCATTCTCACGGCCACACTAGAGTCTCAGAGGAAAAAGTCCTTTTTATGCACACATACTTATAATAAACATACTTTATTTCCACTCAAATTCATGTAAGGATATATACTAAGAAGAGGCAGAAGTCAGACGGATTTTTTTCTGACTCTGGATGTGTGAATCTCTCAAATTTTTTAGCTAGAAAAGAAGAAAAACTCCCAACCTAGTTTTGTTTGTCTCTTGCCTACAATGCGGGCACTTGGAATAAGAAAGGACTTGCCTACTGTGCCAGCTCCTCTCCATAAAAGGATAAGACAGCAGAAAGCTTTTATCGTTCGTTCCCCTCCAGTTTGTCACAATGGGGCCTTCAGGCATGGAGGGGGTCTACAATAAACACACATGCATGCATTCTCAACCCCCCACACTCAAAGGGGTACAAAAACACATACCGACCTTATGTCCTGTTCATTTCACAATAACACCTGCAGAGTATTCAGGAAGTTTTTAACATAACTTCTTAAGAAGTAATCAAAACCAGACAGCTACACCTACAGTTTGCACAAACACATACTGCAACAAGCACAGGCACATACTGTTGCCTGCTTCTACTAAACACATTAATATGCTGAGCAGCACATGGTGGCCCTCCCTCCATTTCCAGCACATGCATTCTAAAAAAAAAAATTCCAAACAAAGAAATAAAAAGACCAAATGTGTCGAGTTGGACGCCCTGTTGGGAGTGAGAGACAAGAAGGAGAGGGAAAAAGGACAGAGAAGAAAGACGGAGTATGCAAGAGTAAAGGGGGAGGGAAAGGCACTGAGGGGAGAAATGTGGGGGTGTTGAGGAGGAGGAGGGAGTCTGAACGAAACAGCTTAAGACAGTGAGAACAGAAAGCGGCAGTGAGTTAACGGTGAGAACAGACAGAGAAGAATCAGGAGAGAAGAAAAGACTCAAGACTTGAAACATCCATCACCACTAAACAGGTACAGTAAAACACTTCCACTACTTTGCTTTGTTTTTATTCACACAGTGAGACGGTGACAGTGACATATGTGTTGACCAGATGCAAAACAATAGAAAGATTTTTCTCAAAGTTTCTGTCACCACTGTGGGTTTTTAATAGCACGGGAATCGTCTTGTTGTCACATTTATGCATCTTTGTGGTGTTCTGATAAATTAAAAGACAGTTAAAATAACACATATTTCTCAAAGGAGACAAATCTGTTTAATTTACTTTGGGTTCCCACACTGTGCATCTGGCTTACTGCCAGAGAATGGAGGTGCTGATGTGGTCACCCCAATAGTTGTACTAGTCTTCCAGCACTCAGTGTTTATTTATTAGGAAGTGTTTACAGCGTGGAAATGAGAACATCACAAATGTTTCATGATACCCAAAACAGTTGTGTAAACAGTTTAAAAGTATTTGTGACATGAATCAGGACAGATAAACTTCCATCATGTGTGACCGCTCTTTCAAAACCTTTTTCTTGTGTTTCTGCTCTGTGGGTTCTCCAAATGACCAAAGGAAAAAATATTTGCTATAGCAACATCTCTGTGTTTTGATAGAGCAGCTATTAGTGTTTAGTTAATTGTTAGTAACGTCTTTTTGGCCTTATTCAGCCTCTCCTGTTTTCTTTTAAGGTGAATTCGGGTAGATTGTACTCAGTCTTCAAAAAAGAAACCTGTTATGGTATCTGTGAGCTGATTTGATAACACAAAAGTGCACTGTTGAATTAATAAAAGCTGATTTGATTTCATTCATTATTAAATTTAGCATTTAATATTATCTAATACAAACTAATCTTAGACATACATACAAAATGACATTCAGATATGTTAATACTGTTCCAAGAAAGGCCCTCCATGACTGAAACTGCGTCACATTTCCCCAAACATATCACTGAAAAATAGTTGGCTCTACTATAAAAAAATAAATAAATTAAAAAAAAAAATTGGTGAAACATGTTTTTAAAGCAGAAAATTTACTGAATTTAGAAATGTATCATGTCTTTTCAAAACTGATGTTAAGAGAACAAATTTACCCAATGTGTTTTGGAGTTAACATCTTTAATAATTTTAATATACACTTAACAACATGTGGGTGGTTGGTTCTGTATATATCATTTTCCAGTGACCAATAATCTACAATTTGTTTTTTGTCATTTGTCTCAACAGAGATGATGTCACTGTGTAGGAGTCCAGCTTTACTTCTGCTTTTTCTGACCACTTTGTCTCCCTTCCTGCACCTCGTCAGTCATGCCAATCCCACTTCCCCTCCTGTTACTCGTCTACGATATCGATATATGACAGGAGTGGCTTCAAATGATGATTATGACGAGTATGAAGAAAACGACGATCTTCAAAGAGTGAAGGCTTCTGAGCGGCCGGCCCTTGTCCACCAGAAGCCACTGTTCTGCAACTACAACCGCTGTCAGCAGAATGAGGAGCCCTGCAGCGTTCTTGCAAAAAAAACTGGGTGCGTCTGTCCTGGGTCCACTGGGCCAAATGAGCCTCCTCATTCACCACGTATTCAAGAGCTGTTGCCTGTCAGCCATGGGGATGACAAGGGGAAGGTGGAGGTCAAGTGGTGCGCTCCATTATCTGTAGTGTCCAGTTACAAAGTGGTGGTGCAGGGACGTGAGGAACAGGCACTGGAGTTTAAGGACACTTTACGACAAGGTGTCATTGGGTTTTTGGAAGCTGGAAGCAAGGTGTGTGTGGAAGCCATGAACAGTGCAGGACAGAGTACCGAAACCGAGTCCTCCTGTAAACGTTATAACCCACCTAAATCTGCAGACCATACACTGATGTTTGGGGTTGTAGGGGGAGGAGTTGCCCTCCTTCTGCTTCTCATCATAGGAGCTGTGATTTCCTGGAAGTATCAGTTATGTCAAAAGCCAAAGCGAGACTCCAGTGATGGACTTGGAAACCCATCTTACAGCACAGAAGGGACTTTGTGATCAAGATCAGTACATATGCATAAAGATTCCAACCAGAGACACTGAACAGGCCCCTTATACAGCAACAATCTGAATGGAAAACAAAAGCAAAGAGGTACTCAGATAGTGCTGTGATTAATTACAAAAGTTCCATGTTTCAAACAGCATGGGAATCTATTGGAAAAACTAAGCTATTTGTAAAGCAACACTAACAAATAGTTGTTTGTTTGTTTGTTTGTTTGTTTGTTTGTTTGTTTGTTTTTACATGTTTGGGAGTGTAAACTACAGGTTTATTTGCAGGCAAATTAACCCCTGTAGACTTTTTTTCTAGATTTATTGCAAGTTTTCGTAATTCAATCGTAGTTGACGTTATTTGTAAATAATACATTAATTGATCTTTAGGGTATAATTACTCCAACTTTTCTACTAAATTAAAATTTGTTTTAATAAAAGATGTGAAGTGTCTTTTTTCCCCATAGAACAAGTTTTGTATATGACTATATATCCAACTGATATATGGATGAACAAGTTAAAAACATCAACTTAAAACAATATAATTGTGGCATAAGCATGTGTAACTCTACACATCACTACACACACTATCTATCTATCTATCTATCTATCTATCTATCTATCTATCTATCTATCTATATCTATATATCTATATAATTTCTCTTTCTGTTTATTTAATCTTTGACTGTCTCTATTCACACATAATCCTAAAGCTCCATATTCAAATATATTTTAAGTGATGCTATAATAGCAAAATTACTTTAATGCATTATATACCTGGGTAGTAATGGTATACACGTGAGAAACAGCTGTGAATAATCATAACTCCATGAAATAATATATAATAGCATTGGATTTATTTATTTACTCATTTAAAGATCCGAATCCGTTCCGTTTGCCATAACGTAATTACAATTTCTTAACTCTTATTATGAAAGTCACGAAAGACAAACTACGTGAACGTGGGAAGTTTATGTAATTGGTCTAATGCAGAGTCAATCTATCTAAGTCCCGCCTTTTCTGGTGTCTAAGCCAATGATGTGTCACTAAACAATATGAGGAAGTAAGCGTATGCTCCATGCCAGTCAGTTGAACGGCTCATTCAGAGCGACAGGTATCACAACAATCAGAATGGCGAGTACAGGTGAGTCGGCACCTGTTTTCATTTAGTGTACTGGGACATCCAAAGCAAAAGCAAACTACCTGCGGTCTGTTACGTTTATGGATGCCTTTAAACATGTCAAACGTTAAATGAAACATTTATAGATTGTTTGTTAGTGTTGTGCCTGCTACAACATTTTATATTTCATATGCATTCATAATCAAACAGTGTTACCTTTTTATTTGTTATCATTTCAGACTAGAAAAAAAGTATCACAAAACTTCAGTTGTGATGTTATTGTGTTAAAACGTTAAAATATAGCTGTATCATGCTATCTTCAGAATGACTCAGCAGAAATGTGTTTACCTGATGTTGCCACTTCCTGTAACCATTAGGGAATGGTTACCAAGGTACCTATAACAATAACCCAGCTTAATCTATTTTACTTAGTAAAGAAGTGATACGTGTCTGCATACCACACCATGCTTCATCAAAGTTGAAGTAAGGAATGTACCTTTACTCCTGATTTAAAGAGGCACATGTGTGATTAGGAAAACAAGCCAACATGAGGAAGTAATTTTCATGGGTGGATTGTGGCCTTCACGTGGGGGTGGGTATCAGGGATTTTTACATCTTTACTCAGATGGGCACAGGCCAACAAAGTAGCCACAGTTACTCCTCCAGATATATGGTTTATAGTGGTTAATGATTGCTTTAGTTAGTTTGACCCAATCCCTTTGTTTCGCGTAAAACCAATGGTGCAGTTATTAATTTTGTACCATGCTTCATGAGACAACCCATTTACTTTTATCACATCATTTTCTCACTCATTTCCAGCCACAAAGGAAATCTCGTATGCAGATCTCAAAGCTCTTCTGGGAAAGAGCCAGAATCTCTTCCTTATTGATGTCCGCACTAAAGAAGAAGTTGACAAAGGACGCATCCCAGGGTCCATACACATCCCAGGTATTTTTTTTTTTTTTTTAATCATTCTTCTTATATTACTCTAATATGACACTTGACAGTCACTCAGAAGTGATAAGTGCAACTGCATTGCCAATTATCTAAACAATAATGAACAAAACTTAGGCTAGATAGAAATTTGGCAACATTTTGCAATGGATAAATAATACAGGAATTTATAGAACTATAGTTGAAACGATTTGTTTAGTTTAGATAGTATAAAACAATATAAAGGCAAGCTTTAGAGCTGTATTTTAAGAGGTGAAATAATCTTTTTAGGTAGGTACTTCTGGAGTCGAGAGGGTAAAGGCACCTTTCTATTTGAGCCTCAACTGGAGAACAACAAAAAGGGGTCCCATCTGAGGATCTCAGACCACAAGTCATATGGGAGCAGCATTTTAGTTGTATGCTCAGAAGTTTGACCCAGATAACTGTTAAAAATGATCAGTTAATCTAAAACTAGTTCTAAAATGAATAACAAACCAATGAAAAGATGCCAATAAAGGGTTGATGTGATATCCCTGCTTAAAACCAAGAAAGAAAGAAATCTGTCTGCTGTCAGTTAGAGGAAAGAGCGTGACTGTATTTTAGAAGTTCATGTTTGATGCAGGTTTTTTTTCTCTGTTTTTCCCCTGATAATTGTGCCTTATCATCCACACTCATACCAGAGTCTCCTGGGTGTGTTATTGTTACACTTACTGGATATATTTAAGTGTGCAGCTGTGGATAAACATGAATATAGACTGTATATTTTTCTTTTCTTTTTTTTTTCAATGGTTCTGAATGTTTTACATTAAAGTCTGGTCTTCCAACTTCTTGACATTGAAGTCATTTCTACTTTCCTTGTGTTTTTTTCTCTCCTTCTTTAGTTAATACAGTAGAAGAAGCTCTTGCAATGAAGCCAGAAGAATTCAAAGCCAAGTATGGAGTAACCAAGCCACTGTTGGATACCCCAGAACTGGTATTTCACTGCCAGATTGGCAAGAGAGGAGCAACGGCCACAAGAAAAGCCCTTGAAGCAGGATATGTGAAGTATGTGCATGTGTAGTTACATTTTACCTGTGTAACCCCATTTTATGACATTTAAATGAATTCATTTAACTAGACTGTCTAGCATTTCCTGTTGTTCTAAAAAAATAAAAATAAAAAAAAAAGTGTATGTCCAGATATGCATTTCACCACCAGTAATGAAAACTTTATCTTCTGTCTCTTTTTTTAGTGCGTGCAATTATGCTGGAGGATACAAGGAGTGGCTTGAGAAAGAGGGAAAATAATTGAAGAAGTGCCTTTTTATTATGTCTTTACAATAACAATAGCGCGGGTTTCCCCTCAGTTTTCAGAGGACTTAAGTGCTGTTTGGGTTACACTGTTTGTAGAAGAGTTAGGAGCATGGATTGAGGGTTTGGGTTCTGTTTAACAGAATAAAAAAAACATTTTTGAACAAAATGGAATTTATATTAAGGTAAATTTGAACCATCATTATCACCATGTCTGTGCAAAAATATCCTGAGCAGACAAACAATATGTTAAAAGCTTAACAATTAAAATTGCCCAATAAGATGGTTTGCATATATTATATCTGGGAAACGTCTTCTGGCTTCTTGTTTTTTATTATTGTTTTTGGGTTTTTTTTATGTTTTATGTTGTTTTTTGTTTTTTTTGGGGGGGGGGGGGGTTATGTGCTCATTTTGAGGCATGAGTGCACTGGAACCTTAAAATGAACAGGAACAAAAACAATCTCAACAGGTAATAAATATCGTGGCATTTTGTTTTTTTATAGTTTTATTTTGTGTTCTATAAGTACCTGTAACCAGCACACTGTTTTTTCTTTGTTTTGCTTTTTAAATTTTTCTATGCTCAATTATTCACATTAATAAATATTTCTAAATCTTTGCATGTTGTGTGGATTATTTCAGAGAGAAGTATAACCATATGAATAAAAGGTTTTTGAAAACATCTGGAAAAAGTAGTTCATAGAGAGTTTTACTGTTTATTTATTTATTTATTTTAAATGTTTGGTCTGTGGCTTAAAATTCACCATGGTGGGCAGTGGTGAAAGTAAAAGTACTCAAGCATGAGTAAATGTTTTCCATTCAGAACTTTTCTTTAAGTATATAAGTTACCAGCAAATTAACTTGTCATTACTATGGTTTTTATCAGTGGTTTTCTAATATATGTACCGTTTTATATTAATATTAAGCCTACCATTAATGCATTTAATGTGGTAGATGTGACAGCCTCATAAACTGATAGTTTAATCTATATTCCTTAATGTTTTTAAGATCATTATATGCAAGTTAACTTTTAAGAACACAGAAAACTGCTTTGTAACACTGCCTTTTTAGCTAATCTAAGTTTTTTTTTGTTTGTTTGTTTGTTTTTAAAGAGTTTCTCTTGTGGGAGAATTTCCTCAACAGTGATATATGGTTTGTAGGAGGAATTAGGGCCACTGGTGGACAAATTTATGAAAAATTATGGTCAAATATTATCCAATATTTTTGTAATTATTATTCTGAATTCTGAATTCTAACTTTAATCTCTGAATTATGACTTTTCCCTCAGAATTATGACTTTTTCTCATAA
>JAPSES010128057.1:0-15751 GCA_029822895.1 Maxillicosta whitleyi
CCATTCTGAGATGTTGCACATATAGCAATTTAGGTACTTCTACTGATGATTAATAACTCTGTTACAGTTTTTTTTTTTTTTTAAAGTCTCTGTACTGCAGGGGTCTCAAACTCACGGCCCGGGGGCCAATTGTGGCTCGCTGGATGATATTTTTTGGCCCCCTCCTTCACACCACAGTTTAGTGTTAGTGTGGCCCACACCAACACACATGTAGGCCATTTTTCTTTGAGCTCAAGAGAGTTCGTCATCCATTTACATAGCTCCATGCCTGCTTCAGACATTATGTTCTCGGCCGTAATTACCAGTTAGTATATGGGCTTCTGTCACCGCACTTGCAGTTGAAATGAAGTCGTCCACATACACTGAGGAGCTTATGATTTCTACCACCTTAGGGTGTTCTGATTTGTACCATCTCAGATGCGTAGTAATTGTGGCTGCGAGTATGAATGAGCTTGATGAAGTTCCAAACACCACCCTCATCATTCAAAGCATGGGCAGGTTCATGTCTTTGTCGGTAGACCTGTGAACCACAGGAATCTCACAGCGTCCCTATCTCCTTCTGTGAGTTAAAATCAATGCTTTCTTGATGTATGCCATATAAGCAACTTCATGCATTCTAAACCTTATCAAGACACTCATCAGATCTGGATTCAGATCGGGGCCTGTTAAGAAACAATCGTTCAGTGAGGGACTTCCATCTTCATGAGATGAAGCATCAAATACGACTCGCAGTTTGGTTGTTGCCTTGTCTTCCCTCAGTACAGCATGATGGGTTAAGTTGTACATCTAACTGTTTTGCGGTGATGCATGCTCCTTTGGCACATCCTCAGCAATTCCTTGGTTTATGTAATCTTCCACGACTTTGTTGTATCTGCTGTACAGTGTCACATCTTTGCTTAGTTTTCTTTTCAAATTCTCCAGTCTCTTTTTAGCGATGCAGTAGGTGTCTTGAAGTGGTAGATGATCTTGTCGCCATGGCAACTCCACTTGGTAATGCCCGTCCTTGAGAATGGAGGTTTCTTCAAACTGCTGCAATGCTTCTGCATCCTCTGGGCTCTTAGGCTTCTCATTTATGATGCCCAGGGATTCGAGCTCCCAGAATGCATGCAGTTGTTTAATAAATCTGTGCATCATTGCTAAGCAGTATGTTCATGCATGCTGTCTCTGTCATGCTGGATACTGCAATTGGGCCTTGTACTGCCCATCCAAAGGTGCTCTCCAGCACCACTAGGCCCTTGGTCAGCCTTTCAACTTGGGCTGACACTATCTGCCAGTAATAGTCAGAGCCAATTAGCACATAAGCTCAGGTTTATAGTCTCCATCACAGTCAGCTAATTGAAGAGCTCTTCTTTTCATCTTTTTCTGTATATGTTCACCTGGAACCTTCATCAGCACTGTGCATACTTGTGGGGTCACAACAGCTTCTATTTTGATTCTCCGCTGCTTATCCCACACATTTTCCAAGCTGAGCGGACCCAAATGTGCGAAGAGTAAGCGTTCCCTGTCTGGTAGCTGTAGCTCCTTCACTACATTCATGCACGAAACTCCCCTGACTGCCTCCATCTAGCAAGCAGTGGACCATCTTCCTGCTCGTGGGCCCTACAACCCATGCCTTGGCTGTTTGCAGCACTGTTTTCTCTGATTTCTCTGCTTGGGGAATTACTGAGATTATAAGTGTGCCTATGCTGGTTGGCACATCAGGTGGGGGTGTTAGGTTTTTCTTACAAACGGCTGCATGATGCCTGCCACCACATGTAGCACATGTTAGGCCATTTGTCTTGCAGAACTTGGCAATGTGTTTGGACCCCAGACACACAAAACACCTGCCTAGCTTCTTGAGTTTTTCTCTGCACGCTGGCACATCACAGTCTGGACATATTACAGCTTTGTGCTTAGTACGATCACAGAACAAGCTTTTTTTTTTTTTAACCTGTTGTTCAGTAATATGTAACGCAGCTGCAGAAGCTATGTTTGGTTTCTTCACTTTCACATCACTGGCTGAATATGATATGTAAGTGGACAGATTTTCTCTCTGATTAAATGATTTCTTCATTTGTACAGTTCTCTCTCAGGTCTGAACCTCTGTCTGAAGGAATTTAAGCACATTGGCCACATTCCACTCATCATCATCACCACTTTGATGGCTGCATTCAAGAGCCATGTCACCTGGCATCATCTGGAGTAATATTGAGCATAATATTCCACCATAGGTATCTGATACCACTCTAGACTTCTAATTTGAATTTCACACTCATCATACAACTGTCTTAATGCAGTGACATCAGATGACTTCTTTACAGGAGTGAGATTCAGTAGGTTTGATATGTGAGCATTCACAATTAGATCTTTCCTTCCAAATCTTTTTTGGAGTAAATCAGTTGCAGCAGCATAATTACTGTCTGTCAGTGTGAGCCCTGCTACTGACTTTGCAGCTGTTCTGGTAAGGTAAGTTTTCAGGTAGGTAAACTTTTCTTTCTTGCAGAGTGCACTGTTGTTATGAATAGCAGTCTCATACTGGCTCCAAAATTCCTGCCATAAACATACATCTCCGTTGAGTTTTTAAATTTGTAACTTTGGCAGTCTCACTGTCTGTTTATTTGTACCACTAACATTACCTTGTGGAGTGTGGTGAAGGGTTACTCACAGTCTCGCTGATCACTCGGTGAGCACGTGTTTTTACCTCAATGATGAGGTCTCTGTATTCTTCTGCAAGTTCTATTTCTTCCTCCTTGTCATCCAGTGAAGTGTGTAGTTCTACTATGCTGTCTACCTTACGCAAAGTGTACTCCTTTGCGGACAACACAGCCAACATCTCACACACACGGTTGATATCCCTCTGTTCCTGTTCCTTCAATAGTTCAATGTCGATCTGGTTCAACAGTTGCATTGTGGACCTCCGTATCGTCCGACGTTTCCTCTTCGCTCTTTCCGCTTGCTCCACTCCACCTGTTCTCGCTTCAATTCTCTTTGTCAGCCATCTCGTTCTATTTCCCGGGTTTTGGCACCAAAATATTGACTATACTAGGTTGTTTCGTTTCAAACTTTTACTGAAGAAAAGAACATAAAATATTTACAGCGCGAGGTCTGCTTGGATTGACTACATCTAGAAACAGAAAAAATGCCCGATGGCCCGACTCAAAACAACCCTGCGTGTGTGATGTAACACACATAATACCTCATGGGTAATGAAGTCCATTTCAAGTCCTGTGTACATCCCACATCAAACTGACACAGTCTCTTTTAAATCTAATAACATATCTGACATATGAACTGTTAATATAAATACTAACTTATGAATTATAAAACGTATTAATGTTGCTTTTAAATATTCTTTTAAAACATCTGTTCTAAATAAATTCTCTAACTAACAAATGAATTTTCATCAAAGACAGGCTTGTAGTGTAGGCACTAAGCATGATGGGTAACAACATCATCCTCTTGTCTCACTCTGACACATCCATCACTCTGAAACAGAGTAAATCTGTACTCATCAGATCATATGACCTCATTTACATATGCATTTACCTAAACACTTAAGAGGATCCAACTAAAATGAATGAGTCCAGACTAGCTTCTGGGAAAAAGGGGCAGAGAGAAATTCATTAGAAGTGTTAAGATACTAGGCCTTTTGGAGGCAGAATCTAGTAGTCAGTATTACCTAACATTCTTTTTCATTGGCCTTGCAATGCATAACATAAAGGCATCAGACTCTTCCAGCCTGGTCTGGACAGATGTACTATGACTTTTCTTAGCGTTTCTATGCATGGATTTCATTAAAATTGCGAAAAACCACAAAAATTTTGCCATCCGAAATGAATTGGGCCATTTTCACATGGCTACCATTCCCAAATGATGTGTCGTAAAATTATGCAGTAAAGTAGAAAATTGTTCAGATTTGCTCAAAGATTGTCTGTCTATATAAAATTCCCACACCTCATATGGTTTTCACAGAAAAATGCGATAAAAACCCATTCTGTGTTAAGGGGAAAAACAAGAAAAACTAAAACAAGGCTGTTTTTCTGACAGCTACTGCTTCACCATACTTTCACCCACAGCCTTCATTTTAGGCATAAGTCGTGGGCATTTTTGTCATCTGTCCAAAAATGTCTTTGGTATGAGGATGGGGTTTATGGTTTTTTATAAACCCCCTTAGTTTCCTCCTTATCTCCACTTTTAGAGTGGATGTTGTTATCATGTTAGAGTGGGAAAGCAGCAAATGTCCACCTCAAATTTTTAGACAAAACTTGCCCTCCCGGCCAAACAATAAATCCCAGGTGTATGATTTTTTCCCCCACAAATGTAGCCATAGGTCCTGGGCTTCAAATGAACCCAAGTTTGAAGACCTAACTCTTTTCAAAGTGAAATGACAGCCAGTAGTTCAGGGGTAACTCCCTCCTCAGCTCCTATTAAACTTAATACAAAATCGGACCAAACAGATGATCCTGCTCCTTTTAACTTCACTATTTTTCCACTGTCATAACTCAGTCATTTCTCACAGTACAGACAAAACACATCTGTGTATTCCCCAGGGCTGTCAGTCATAATACTTTTCACCTATCATTTACCATTTTCTTACAAATACCACTTGTGCAAGAGCTGATTCTCGGCTTTTTCAGCCTGCAGTTCCCTCGCTGTCTGTAACTGCACCCTTGTTACCACGGTAACGGTCCCTTTGATGTGTGTGTGTGAGCCCAGGTGTTTGTAATCAGACGAATGTCTGCCATCTTTTTCCTCCCACAGCAACCAACTAGAGTCCATAGCAATACTGACACACAGATTTAACTTGTGAAGTGAATGGGACACATTTATTTATTTTCCACCTAGACACAAGTCCAGCAATCCGGCAAGACGCAAGCACATTTTACTAGTTTGTGCTTTTGTTGTTTGTTACATTTTGTTGTTTTTCTCTCCTTTAGCAGGTGTTATTTACTTCATATCATTGTAATTTCTTTCTTTGTCCAGTTTACTCAGTTCTGGTTTTAGATATTGTTCCCATTGTAATTATCACTACGGTTGTTATTGTTGGTACAGTTGATATTCTATTGTGAGAGTCTTCTCCACTTCTTTCCCCCTCCCCCTTCACTCCCTCCTTCTCTTCTCCTCCCCCCTGTCTCTTCATGTCAGGTCCAGCATCAAAGCTCATAATAAAGACAGTAAAATATCAAGGGGAACCTCATACACATCATGAAGTTTCCCTTGGCAAAGCAAATTTGCCCGGCATCAAAAAGCAGCCAGATTACCATTCTGCTGTTATGATGTTGGATAAGGCAAGTTTAAAAAAATAATAATAATAATAATAATAATAATAATAAAGACATCCACAGAAACAATACTGACAAAAGCAGCTACAAGGGCACAATTTACAAGAAAAACAAACCATCACATTATACAGCTACTGTATTATTTCAGCTCACTTGCTGAGTAAAACCTTAATCAAAAAAGGAAAAAAAAAACAGGCAGATGCCTGATGATGTGAGTTTAAATGATCTGCAAGCCCAGGAGTTCAGAGAGGTGTTTCTGTTTGACAACAACCATCTGTGTGCACTGATAAAAGAATGTGTTACATCACCAGTTGCCTACTCTTTCCTTATCACTCGAGAGTCACTGATCAGTGTAATGCAGGTTTGCTGCTTCCCTGTAAATCTTTACGAACATGTTAAATGCATTATATAATTTGTTTTTATTACTCAAAAACAATGAAAACTACCAGGCAATAAGGCTGAAAATTAGAATCCTTGCGGCAAAGGAAAAACAGAAGACATACATTATGTCTTTGTCCCCCTGGAGGATTTGCAGTTTCACATTTCACTCTGCATCCAGCTGTATTTCACTCTTCCACTTTTACCGTTTCATTGCCTTTCATATCAGACATGCCCCGGCCTATTGGGATACGTTCAATTGCCCTCCCACTCTGATAGCTTTTTAAAACCACTTATATCATACATCTATGCCAATTCATGTGAGAAAATCCACTCAGCCACACGTTTGCACATCTGACGGATGCATGAACACATGTACATGTTTGTTTTTGTTTGTTTTTTTCCACTGTAACAGCTGAGAAATAGGGAGTGAATGAATGAGAGGAGAGGGTAAGAGGTGTCAAAGGGATATAGCATAATTTGTGTAATATCAACTGAAAAATACAACTTGTTGGTCTTTCCACATGACAATGCAGAAATGCATTTGTGCCAAATAATAGCTGTGTACACTTAAACACATAAAATTAAGGGGAAAACAATGCACACGGGAGCATTTCAAGAGATGCAGTACAAACACCACAAACTGTCTTCATTCTGGAAGGAGATTTTCAAAAAGGTCCATTCTTAGGCTCAAACAACAATTGCATGTGGAAAAAAAGGACAAATAGCACAGAAAATGCTATGTTTAGAAAATACAAAAGGATATTGTACATACTGTGTGAGCTGTTTGGTCAAAGGCCTACTATATGCAATTTAGGTGGCTTGATGTAAGACAGAATACATGTCTTTGTTTCCTTAGAATGGGCCCTTTGTTTCCATAGAATGAGTGACTCACATTTAACAGAATCTACTTTAACCGAACTAAATGTGTTGTAAAGGTTGTCCCCATAACAGTAAGCAGCACAAGCAATTAGATCCATCTGACAAGTGTTGAATGAAACCTGGTATAAAACACCTGAAAATGAATACAATAAATCTCATATGGTCTGAACAAAAGAGTTAAAGACATATAAAGTATAAAGGGAAGGTACACTAAATACTACCACTTTTGCATTTCACAAATTCATCTCACGGGCTGCATTGGACCCTTTGGAAGGCTGGTTATGGCCCACAGGCCATATGATTGACATCCATGGTTTAGACAATGTAATCTTACTGAAGAGTGATAGGACAGCCTGACAGAACAAACAGTGGGAATGCAGATGTAAACAAAGTGTCAGCATCATTCAATTCAAGTGGAAGGGGGTCACAAACTTTGCCATGTTTCCCAGGTTGAAGGAAGCTGAATTGTCTACTATAAACCAATATTTCTCTGTGTCTGGCACGCACCACATGTATTCAACAATTCTCAATATGACATTTGTAAAAATCAATAACTTGGCTGGACAAATTTTGTCTCAGTTACTAAAATAAGACGGTTGGGTCAGAAGGGAAAGGATTTAAAAACAGACAGAGATGAGGCCTGTCTGATATGGGGAGGCAGTTCATTTCATAGTTTACGAGCAGATGCAGCAAAGGTACAGTCATCCCTGAACTTATGCTTAGTTTTAGGTACCCTCAGGAGTAGGTGGTCGGCTGACCTGAGAGAGTGGGGGGGTACATAAGGCTGCAGCAGCTCAGAAAGGTAAGGTGGGGCAAGGCCATTGAGGGATTTAAAAGTAAGTAAAAGAATTTGTGCTGGTGTTTGCCTGTGTTGGTTAAAAGACAAGCAGCAGCGTTCTGCACCATCTGAAGAGGGGCAATGGAGAAACCACTAGCTCCCACATAAAGTGCTTTGCAGTAATCCAGCCTGGTGGTCACAAACGCATGAATAATTATTTCAAAGTGCTTCTGACAAAGAATGCATGTTATTTTGGCGAGCTGCTTTAACTTCACTCCGAGGTTTGTGACAGTTGACTTAGTGAACAGGACCAAGGGACCCAGATTTACAGTTGCAGGCCCAGAGGTGCCACCAAAACCCATCACCTCTGTCTTTTTTTGATTAAACTTACTTTTTTTTTTTTTTTTGCCATCCAGGCCTTTATGTCCTCTAGACACCTGAGCAGAGGTTTGACTGAAGATTCATCCCTCTTTTTGAGTGGGACATATATCTGACTGTCATCAGCATAACAGTGAAAGGCAATACCATGCTTACTAAGTATGGACCCAAGTGGAAGCAGGTACAGAGAGAAAAGTAGAGGGCCTAGAACTGAGCCCTGAAGGACCCCATATGAGAGGTGGACAGATGAGGACACCAAGGCAGAAGTTTCGATCAGCCAAGTATGACCTGAACCACTCCAGGGCTTCACCCCTGATACCAACCCACTGTTTTAAATGACAAATTAAAAGCTCATGGTCCACTGTGTCAAAAGCAGCAGTTAAATCGAAAAGCACAAGGACAACAGTAGCGTACATCTGACTGTTGTGTTTGCTACGTATGTCCCCTGCCAATTATATGTCTGATCTGAGAATGCACCACTAGCAAAACACTCATACTCCATGTTCTCATCTATCATGTAATCAGTTGGAGGTTCATTTTGGTCTGTTAGTGTATTAAAGTCTTTACACATACTATTTGCTCTAACTGGTTGTTGATTAAGAAGGTCATGTCTACCTTGAGACCCATGAATCAATCTACATTGTATGGCACATAATGGTAAAGATAGAATACCTAAACTTTTAGTTGGAGTAAATCTTCCCTCCTGACATTCTCTCTGCTGCACTTTAGCACATTCTCTGAAATTATGTCTTTCTGGAACTACAGTTGGCAAGGTAGTTGGCACATCAGCACAAACTAAGCATTCCGTGTTGATCATTTCTTTTGCTGTATACCACACCCATTTATACCAATTGTTATGTATTGCTTGTTCCCACATTTTGTTTCCCACACGTCCAAATCCTCTTGAGCTATGTACATCATGGTGTGGACGCTAAGAAGATGTCATTAAAAACTTTTTTAAAAAAAATAGAAAAAAACTAGATTGGAAGACCTCGAGAATCTTGTGTTTTACCATAAAAGACATAAGTTGTGTGAATACTATTTTCTCGACGATTTTAGAAATAAAAGGCAATTTAGAAATAGGCCTTTAATTGGAAAGAACTGCAGTATCTAGGCCTGGGTTTTTAATCAAAGGTTGCACTACTGCATGTTTGAAATGCTCAGGGACTACACCTGATGATAAACTGCTATTGATATTAGTCAGAACGGAGGGCCTTACAGTGGGAAGAACTTCTTTAAGTAGTCGAGGAGGGACCACATCATTTGGAGAACCTGACAGCTTCAACTGAACAACAGTCTCATGCAATAAAGCAGAGCAGGGCGCATAGACTGAAGTGTCACCTGTGGATGGTGAGATTAAAGCCCTAGTGGAAGCAACCTTATGTAGCCTGGTAAAGAGGCAGGCATTCCATCCAGCCATCAAGGTGCCGTCAGAACAATACAATAAGCCTAGGGTAAATGATTCACAAAACCAGAACTCCATCCTGACTTGTTCTGATTGGACAGACCTAGGTCAAACTGAGACCACACCAGGCCAACCTTCATCAACAGTTTTATGGTGACAAATCACAGTTTTCCTTCACACATCCCCAAAGGAATGCAATGAAAAGACACAAAGAGAACCCATGCCCCAAACTTAACACAAAAGAACTCTAATGTTTCCCTTGTTTCATTTGTGAATGTGTGTGTTTGACATAAAAATCTTAAAGTCATGTGATTGAATATTCCTTATGTGAATTCATATGTGAAATTGACATTTGTGTCTTCAGCGGTACCATTTTCATATGTGTATGAATGAAACATTGACATAATTTGTTATTGGGATTTAAGCAATGTCACATATTCATTATGTTTAGGTTAGAACATAACTGACATAGATAGGAGTAATATTTAATCAAAGAGAGTCAAAATCAGGTAACTTGGTAACTGGACTTCAGGACATTCTGTTGCAACCTGACACCTGGACGCACGCAGGCTCTTATGCAAATGAGATGAGATGGGCGGGATTGCCGCCGAAACAGACAAAGACCAAAACCAAATCGCTCATCCATATTAATTTCTAGGGGGCATTAACCACTCCCAAAGGGTCCACCATAAAAGGGCCAGGAAAAATTTTCCCTGCTGACTTTTGGTTGTTCCCCAGAGAGATTCGATGTGAAAAGGAGCAGAGTCTGCGTCGTGTCGCAGAGTTCTTCCTTCAGGAAGGCTCTCTAGTTTTTCGCATCCAGGACTTCGATTCTGGATGTCCTGGTTCTTCTTCTTCAACTTTCCAGAGCTTTGCTCTTCCCCCATGACGGCAAGAGGACCGTTGTCGTGGTTTTCATCTATATTATTTGTCATATATACTGTAGCGACCCAGGGTCGCTGGGACTTTAAGAGCAGTGGCAGTGTGCAGTGGGCACACTGCTTCCTGGTTGTGTGGGATTGTTTGGGGTTGTTTTGGGGTTGTTTTTGATTATAGTGTTCAAGTGGATTATGTTATTAATGTTAAAGTGTTATTTCGTGTGTTAATTTATTGTCTATTTGTTAATTTTTACATTTTTTATGTTTGAGTGAATGGAACCGTGAGTCAGATCGACATGAGCGATCATGACTCACGGCTCAAGTTACATGCATTGTGTGGTTGAGTTGGTTGGATGTTTCCTGTACTAACAGGAAGTTGTCAAAATAAAAGGCTTGCTTCTTAAGACAAAAACATCTGCTTTCTCTGCTTCTCCGCCGGCTGTCACAATACAAAACATATATGTCTGTAATATGTATTCTATGTAATGGTGATTATGCCTTATAGCCCACCCCTGATAGACTCAGCCAAGCTCTGGAGATTTCCATATTTAGTAATCTAGTGGTCTTTCCCTTTTCCTGTGGTCATCAGACATTTATATTAAGGTCCGGCCCAACAGATGGGTGGAGGAAGTTAGGGGCTTTTTGCTCTTCCCACTGGCTTTTTCTCTCTTGGCTCGACTCTTCGGCTCCGGAGGCTTTCTTAGGGGAAAGGAGATCTGTTTATCCTACTTCAATTGATTTATGATGTTGAGTAATAAACTTTTGTATAAAACCTTGACTTGTCATTTGTCAGATACAGGAAACTACCACACCGTCCTTCAGCATCTTGTTGCCCTGCAACCAACGGATGACTTCAGCACATGTGAACCGACCCACGGCGTCTCCAGACCAACGTCTCACAAGAGTAAGATACCTGAGCTCGATGGTGCCTGAGTTGGATTATTAGATGCTAAAGTACATTAGTATGATCCACCTAAACTTTTCTTTCTGCCTTTTAAAGTCCTCATGATCCATCATCACCTCCGCTTAATCTCTTCTTTGTTCTGTGCTGTATGTGACGTAGTTTAGTTAATAAAAGTTAAGTTTTTATAAAGCATTGTTTCCTTTCTCTTACTTTTGTGTACTGGTCACTTCCGGTTCCCTGACCTGCAAATGGACTCTTTAATCATATATTTTATATTTGATAATATATAAAGATGTAGCAACCTTCAGATTTCTGAGACTTGTGATTTCATATCATATGATAGCTTCCTGATTACCTTTAATTCAGGTGGTCCCCCAAGGTTACTTTAATTTAACACTCATTAACTTAAAGTACTAAATACATTTCATCTTTATTCTTAAGACTAATAGTCAAAATGCTGGCATTTTAGCCGTTTCAATCTGATAGAATAATTAAACGACCAATATCCGCTACACTTATCAATGAAGAAATTAAGAAATTATTCACACACAGCAGGGGAGGAAGACAGTTTCAGGGGCAGTAAGAACAGTGTCAATGGTTTTAAACAAAACCTGAAGGCTTATGACAGTTAGACACAATCATGTCAGAAAAATATTTCCTTTTTGCGTCTTTCATAGTTTTCTGATAATGATGCAAGCAGTCCCTCAAAATGAAGTAACACCTGCATTTTACACCTGCATTTGCATCTAATAGCATGAGTGGTGCCATTTAGCCAGGGCTCAGATTTAGTCCTTGACTGCCTAGTTTTTAGTGGAGCCACAGTGTTTAAAAAGAATTGGCAAGTGGAATGAAAGAGTGAGCTAAGTCCCTCTGTATTGTTGACTCAGTGACACAGTTACAAGTCTGACTGAAAAGCTCTTAGAACCAAGCAGCAGTGGAGGGGTTAATGATGTGACAGCATCAGGGAACTCTGCGATTTATGCGGGTGTGAGAAAAGGGGGCTTCTCCACCCCCCACCTCACATCAGGACTGGTCCTCACCAATAAGGATGGAAGAAGATGAAGACTTGGCAACTCAAAATATAAAGTGTATGTAGATCCACACGTTCATTTGAGTCACATTCCAACTCGCGTTTTAGGATTTTGGATCAAAAAGACTTATTTCTTTAAAAAAGGCACAACAAAAATAACAAAAACGATCAAAATACTAAAAACTATTTCCTTATCTTCATATTCTAAGTTTCAAGTCCTAAAACTGCGGTCAAAAAAGGTGAGACTCCATGACCAAAACAAAAACAAACGCATAGTCTCCTCCTTAACATGTCTATTTCTACATGACTTTCTAACACACAGTACCTAACCAAGTCTCAATGCTAACTGCCACCTACTGGTGTGGAGTGGTAATGCACATTTCTAATATACATACTGATATACTACTCTTGGCACTTACAGTGTACATGGGTGCGAATGTATTTACAGAGAATAAGTGCATACAAAATAGAACAACAAAAAAAAAAAACCTGAATAAATGCAAAACAAAACCGGCCTCGGTCAGGCAACTCAAATTATAACTATAATCAAAGTTTCAAACTTCGCACTTATACTTTTCTTTTTTAGCACAGCCTCACAGCAAGCTTGCCCTCTCTCTCTACAATGAAAAGAGCTGCCCTTTTAAAGGGCTCACAGGCTGCAGCTCACTGCTGATTGGTCCAACAATTATCCAATACAAAAAAAAGTACAAAAAGTTTTAAAACACATATTTAAATTCCCCTACAAAATACCCCAATATTCCCTACTCCCCATTAGAAATAACAAAAATGACCGACCATATTACCATGTATTCATAATTGACAAAACACTGCACAAACAATTTTCCAAACACACTACACTTCCGCATGTCCAAAAGTTCTCTCCCACTGCACCAGATCAGGGTATAAGAACAGCGGTTCTGAGAGGCTCTGATTTCCTCTCGGACCAGACTGCTGTTGCACCAGAAAGTGAGGTGAGTGAAATGTTTGTTTGCCATGTGAAGTTATGGGAATGCGTGTGGATTATGGAGCGGAGACAATGGGTACTGTGCTGCTCGCTAAGATGGTGAGTGAATGAATGAAAAGAAGAACTTTTCTTGCGGGTGCCATTTTCCCGCTAGCCGCACTAGAAAAGAGCAAATGTTCCAATGTATGACTGTTTGGGCTAACAGGTGTCTCGGCTGTGTGTGTGCCTGTGTGTTAGCGCATGAGTGAGTCTCTGAGTGTCGGGCAGTGTCTGAGTGTACGTGAATGCATGTAGTGGAAAATGTCCATGAAAAAGGACGCTACAACCCTTCGTCATTTTTCACACTTCCTCCCCCTTCTGTTGGCTCACCACCAGGGTGGCGAGACAGGTAGTCCGCTACAGGGTTCTGTGATTTCATTGTAAACCTGTAGGGCTGCAAAGAGAGGAACCAACGTGTAATACATGCATTAGAGTCTTTCATTCGGCCCAACCATTGCAATGCTCTGTGGTCAGTCTCTCGTAAAAAGTCTCTGCCCAACAAGTAATACTTGAATATCTCTAGCGCCCATTTCACCACCGGCCAGTCAAGCTCCACCACTGAGTACTTTCTTTCTTGGGGGAACAACTTTCGGCTAATATAAGTCACTGGCTTCTGCTGCTCTACCTCCCTCTGAAAAAGGACTGCCCCCAGTCCCACCCCAGAGGCATCTGTCTGTACAGTAAATGCCTGTTCAAAGTCTGGGCTCTATAGCACAGGCTCACAAAGCAGAGCCCCTTTTAGGTCCTGGAAGGCCTGCTCCTGCACCTCCCCCCACTCCACCTTTGCTGAACCTGACTTGCGAGTTAAGTCTGCGAGGGGTGCAGCGCAGGTGGCGATGTTCAGAAGGAACCTCCTATACCACCCTGCAAGGCCCAGGAAAGAGCGGACGACCTTGTCCTTTTGGGGCTTTATCACCCCCTTGCCAATAATGTGGCCCAGGTAACGAACCTCTTGGTGAGCCAGCGAACATTTCCTTGGCTGGATAGTCAAGCCAGCCTCGCCGATGCACCGGAACACCTCGGCCAGGTGTTGGAGGTGCCCCTCCCAGGTGGCGCTCCAAACCATGACATCATCAAGATAAGCCACAGCGAAGTCCCCCGTGCCCCCCAGAACACGGCCCATGAGTCGTTGGTGCCCCCTGCAAACCAAAGGGCATGGTAGTGAACTGATACAGGCCTTGAGGGGTACAGAAGGCGGTGAACTGTTTTGCCCCCTCAGCCAGTGGCACCTGCCAATACCCCCAGCAGAGGTCAAGGGTTGTGATGTAAGGTGCCCTCCCAAGCTCCTCAATCAGATCCTCCAGCTTGGGCATTGGGTAGGCGTTGAATGTGGACTGCGAATTCAACTGTGTGAAGTCAATACAAAAGCGGATGCTGCCATCTTCTTTGGGACCAACACGACAGGACTGCTCCAGCTGCTCCTGGATGCTCAATGACCCCCAGCTGCTTCATTATCTCCAGCTCCTCCTGCAGAGCTGGAAGCAATCACTCTGGGATGCGGTACATCCTTTGCCGCACTGGATTCAGGTCTGTCAGGTGGTCATGCTCAACCAATGATGTGCACCCAGGCTGCTCAGAGAACAAGCCTGGAGGGATGATGGCCTGCACCTACTGTGCTTGCTGGGCTGTCAAGAGGGAGACATCCGGGTCAGTTGGAGCACCCACTGCTGGGAAGAACTGCTCCTGTGGCTCTACATCACCGTCCACGTCCTGCACCAGGAGCTGCTGGCCGAGCGGTGCCTCCTGCTCATGCCACTCCTTACACAGGTTAATGCGGAAGGCCAGCTTTGCCTTCCGTCATCCTGGCATCTCTACCTTGTAGGTCACTGGCCCCAGCTGACACGCCACAGTGTATGGACCTTGCCAGCGGGCCAGCAACTTGTTCTCTGTGGTTGGTAACAGCAAGAGAACCTGTTGCCCAGGTACGAAGCTCCTCTGCCTCGCCCTCTGGTCGTACCAGCATGCCTGGCTCTGCTGAGCCTTGGTCATGTTCTCCTCCACCAAGCTGGCCATTTTCCCCATCTTCTCCTGTATCTTCAGGACATAGGAGTGCACGCTGTCTAGCTCCTGGGGTTTTGGAGTCACCCAGACATCACGAGGTAGATCCAATGGGCGCCGGACCTGGCACCCATACAGCAACTCAAAAGGGGAGAAACCAGTGGATGCCTGTGGTACCTACCTATAAGCGAAAGGGAGGTATGGCAACCACTGGTCCTAGTCTTTGCCATTTTCCACCACAAATTTCTGCAACACTGACTCCAGGGTTTGGTTGTAACGCTCCACCAGCCCATCAGTCTCGGGGTGGTAGGGAGTGGTCCCTATCCCCTTAATCCCAAGCAAACTATACACTTCTCTAAGTGTTTTGGAAAGAAATGTGGTGCCTTGGTCTGTCAGTATTTCATGTGGTATGCCTACTTGTGATTTCGGTTGTAATAGCACTCTTGCAAATGACCCTGCTGTTATCTTTCGAAGGGGGAATGCTTCAGGGTAACGTGTAGCATAATCACATATGACTAAAATTAACCTGTGCCCTGACCTGGTTCTATCCAAGGGTCCTACAATGTCCATCCATATCCTCTGAAATGGAATTCTATGATAGGGAGTGGTTGCAGAGGGGAGGGTCTAGCCTTGTGTTTGTAAGTGAGTTGACAGGTAGAACATGTGCAACAATATTTTTGAACATCTGTGTAGATCCCTGGCCAGTGAAAGCGTTATGCAACTCTTTCTAGGGTCTTAACAGTACCCAAATGCCCTGCCCAGGGTATATCATGGCCTAAACCAGGGGTGGCCAACCCTGGTCCTCAAGAGCCACAATCCTGCATGTTTTAGATATTTCCCTCTTCCAACACACCTG
>JAPSES010128213.1:0-15735 GCA_029822895.1 Maxillicosta whitleyi
AACTTTCAAAAAAAAGAAAAAAAACCCACCTGGAACCGAAAGAAAAACAAACATAGAACTGTGAAAAAAAAAAGAAAAAAAAAACACCTGGAACCGAAAGAAAAACAAACATAGAACTGTGAAAAAAAAGAAAAAAAACCCACCTGGAACCAAAAGAAAAACAAACATAGAACTGTGAAAAAAAAGAAAGAAAAAAAACACCTGGAACTGAAAGAAAAACAAACATAGAACTGTGAAAAAAAACGGAAAAAAAAACACCTGGAACCGAAAGAAAAAAACACCTACAAATGAAAAAAAAAACAAAAACACACATACATAGAACTGTGAAAAAAGAAAAAAACATAACATCAGGAACCATTAAAAAACAACAACAAATAATAGAAAACACCTGGAAACGAAAGAAGAAAAAAACAAACATACATAGAACTGTGAAAGAAAAGAATAAAACACCTGGAACCGAAAGAAGTGGAAAAAAAACCTACAAATGAAAAAATAAACCAAAAAAAATAAACCCACACACACATACATAGAACTGCAATAAAAAAGAATAGAAAGACAAACAAATACCTGGTATAAAAAACAATTTAAAAAAACAACAACCTCACAATAATGATAATAGTAGTTGTTGTATTATTATTATTATTATTATTATTATTATTAATAATAATAATAATAATAATAATAATAATAATAATAGAAACCGTAATAATAGTAGTAATAGTAATAATGACAATAGTAATAATAATAATCATCATAGTAATAGTAGTAGTACTAACAGTAATGATAGTAGTAGTAATAATAATAATGATAACAGTAGTAATAACAATGGTAGTAGTAGTACTTGTACTATTACTAATAATAATAATAATAATAATAATGATAATAATTCTTAGTGAAGGTCTGTTCCAGGTTTCACAGATTCCTCGTTTCTTCTTCGTTTCAGTCCGACACCGACCATTAAATGGTTTAAAAAAGGTGGAGACCTGCCTGGACGTAAAGTCAAGTTTGAGAACTACAACAAGACGCTGAAGATCATCAACGTGTCGGAGGAGGACGCCGGCGAGTACGTGTGCATGGCCAACAACCACCTGGGCAGCATCCGCCACTCCATCTTTGTCCAGGTCAAAGGTGAGGAGGGTCCGGGTTCCTCTGGGTTCTGCAGGGTCTGCGACAGTCCAAGGTCCAGATTTAACTGGTGATTGTGATGGTTCTGATAGTCCACCAGGTCTGGACTGGACCTGAGACTTACTGTGGTTCTGTAGTCGGACACTGGACCAGAGAAACCACAGACCTCTACAAACCACGTGGGTTTGAATTCTGGTCTGGTCTGTCCAGATGGTTTTAGTTTTAAATGGTTCTGGATGGTTTCAGGTGGTTCTAAATGGTTCTAAATGGTCCTTTATCTACGTTATCTTTCTAACCGCGCTCTCGTCCTCAGCTGCTCCGTACTGGTTGGACAAACCCACCAACCTGGTTCTGGCGCCGGATGAAAACGGGCGCCTGGTTTGTCGAGCCAATGGGAACCCGAAGCCGACCATCCAATGGCTGATCAACGGGCAGCCTCTGGAGAGTACGTAGAACCGCCTCCGTGTTTATCCACCGGTCCGTCTTCGTAACGTGGTGGCGTTAACTTCCTGTTCTTGTTCCGGGCTCAGGTTCTCTGCCAAACCCCAGTCGACAGGTTCTGGGTGACACCATCATCTTCCGCTCGGTCCAGATGGGAACCAGCGCCGTTTACCAGTGCAACGCCTCCAACGAGCACGGATACCTGCTCGCCAACGCCTTCGTCAGCGTCCTCGGTGAGAACCATCAAACAGTAATGATAATGGAGGTTATAGGTCAAAGGTCACTGTAGGGCAGGGGGTGTCAAACATGCAGCCTGGGGGCCAAATGTGGGCCACCACAGGTTCTAATGCGGCCCGTGGGATGAATTTAGTAACTTTAAAAATCCACAGTTAAGTCTGTTGAACTCATTCTAGTTCCACATACAGACGTAAATAAACCTCCATTAAACTCTTACTTTTACTTTTTTTAAGTAAATCAGCTTTGACTCGTTCCCGTCAGAATAAAAGTCCGTTGTAGGTGCGATTGTTCTCTTTCTTTCTCTTCTTTCGTTCTTCTTGGGGCAGACATGCCTCCACGGATGCTGGGCCCAAAGAACCAGCTGATTAAAGTGATCGAGAACAACCGGACCCTGCTGGACTGTCCGTTCTTCGGTTCTCCTCTACCGGAGCTCCGATGGTGAGCGTGGTGTGGGTTCCGTCTCCATGGGTTTCTGTCGGATTTTTATTTGTTGTGACGTATTCAGTGGCGTTTCCGTGTCCAGGTTTAAGAACGGCCAGGGCAGCGGTCTGGACGGAGGACAGTACCGGGCCTACATCAACGGAACCCTGGAGATCAAACGAGCTCGGACCGAGGACGAGGGAACCTACACCTGCGTCGCCAACAGCATCCTGGGCACGGCGGAGAACCAGGTCCGCCTGGAGGTCAAAGGTCAGGCATCACACTGGGATCACATGTTTGTCTTCACCTTTTAACATCCACCGGGTCGGTGGCATCAGGGTTTGGGTCACAGTGGAACCAGAACCAGAACCATTCTGTTCAGTAATGAATACTAAAATGAGATGTTCCACTTCAGACATTAACCATAAACCTGAAGCTCCATGAGAACGGTGGATGTTCAGAGGTGGAAGCAGAAGATACTGAAAACTGGTTTTATTATTAATATTAATGAGTTTGAACGTTTCCATCCTTCATAAACAGCAGAAGTGTGTAAACTGTGCAGGCGCCACAATCATATCAGGAGGTTTTTTCATTCACTTTATTTAGAACCTTTTTATATGTCATCAACTCAAATCGAAGGTTATATTTTTTATGCAAAATTAATAATAATAATAATAATAAAAAAAGCATTGCATAATTTTTTCTCCATCCTGGCTTATGTCAATGATTAACAGTAACCTTCGTTAACAGGTTAATGATAATAATTGTTATTTTTTTTTATTATTTGTGCAGATTTTTGTCTGATGTTGCATGTGCATTTTTTACTCACTTCGGTGAAGGGTGCGAGTGATGAGGTCCAGACTGTGGTACTGGTCCAGGTCTAGGTCTATGTCCAGGTCCAGACTGTGGGACTGGTCCAGGTCTAGGTCTAGGTCCAAGTCCAGACTGTGGGACTGGTCCAGGTCTAGGTCCAGGTCCAAGTCCAGACTGTGGGACTGGTCCAGGTCTAGGTCTAGGTCCAGGTCCAGACTGTGGGACTGGTCCAGGTCTAGGTCCAGACTGTGGGACTGGTCCAGGTCTAGGTCTAGGTCCAGGTCCAGACTGTTGGACTGGTCCAGGTCCAGGTCCAGGTCCAGGTCTCTGTTATCCCACAGTTCTTCTTCTGTTGTGTGTGAACGTTTTCCTTCCCGGTGCCAAACAGTCGGATCGTCTCTGGTTCCTTTTCTTTTTCTGCTGATGGTTCTGGGTTCACCGTGACCCCTGACCCCCCAGACCGTTAGGCTCAGTCTACCGTCCCCGTTCACGTTGTACTTGTGTGTTTGTCGTCGATCCACCTCAGAGAAAACCCGGATCGTCCGGGCCCCAGAGCACCGGTCTGCGGTCAGGGGCTCCACGGTCCGGTTCGACTGTAAGGTGAAGTCCGACCCCAGCCTGAGCGTCGCCGTGGCCTGGACCAAGGACGACAAACCTCTGCACGTGGGCTGGAGGTAACGCAGCCTGCACCACAGAGCACGGGTCACATGACCACGGCGCCACAGTGACGTCATCAGTTAGGGTTTTACGACTGGATTAAAAGACTTAATATGTTTGAGCCGTTAACGTCTGCTTTATTATTAAACATAAAACAGCAGCAGAAATAATGTAAAGATCGTATGTTTTCACTTTTTTAAGTTTACCAGTAATTATTCCTGTTTTAATTCATTTAAATTATTCATATTCAAACTGGTTTTTACTTGTTTTACTTTTATTACAGAGTGGAATAACTTTCTAATGACCTTTGTTTGTCATTTTCTAAATCCACTGTTTTATCTTTAATTTCTAGTATTTTCTTGGTTATTTTACAAACCACGCCTCCACCTTCATGTATTCCACTATTAAATAATAATAATAAGTGTTGTTTTGCACAGCTGGAATGAAGATATTTTTAATTTTAATAGAATTTTTACACTTTTCACTGTTTACACAAATCATCAAAGTCAATGAACTGATGACAGTAAAATAATATGTTAAATAAAGTAAAAAGTACAACAATTACTCTGATGTATTTGACTAGGATTAAACTCCATGAAGCAGTACTAGTACAGTAGAAGTACTCTGTAGTACTCTATTACTCTATGGTACTCTGTAGTACTCTATTACTATGTCTTACTCTGTAGAACTCTATTACTCTGTGATATTCTGCAGTACTCTATTACTCTGTGGTACTGATAACGCTGGTGTTTGTTCCAGGTTGAGGAAGGACGAGGAGTCGTTGACCATCCCCAGCGTCACCGAGGGCGACGAGGGAACGTACACGTGTACTGTCATATCTGAAATAGACCAGGACTCAGCCTCAGCCCGCCTCACTGTGTTAGGTACACGCACATCCGGACTGGACCGGACCGGACCAGATGAGACTAAACAAAAACAGACCAGACCAAACTGGACCAGATCAGAACCGACCAGACAGAACCAGATCAAACAGGACTCAGCCTTCCTCACTGTGTTAGGTACATGCACACCCAGATTGGACCGGACCGGACCAGAACAGACCGGATGGGACCAAACCTGACCAAACCACACCAGACCAGCTCAGAACTGATCAGACCGAACCGGATCAAACAGGACTCAGCCTGCCTCACTGTGTTAGGTACACGCACATCCAGACTGGACCGGACCAGACCAGAACCAAATTAGATCAAAGGACGACTTGAAGCCTTAGCGTTTTTTTTCCAGATGTTTCCAGAACTGACTTTAAGCCACACCCACCTGACCTGATTTTTTTTTTTTCTGCATGAAAAACATAATGTTACTAATGAAACATCAGATAAATGTTTGGAAAAACAGATTTTAATCACTGTTTTAATTCTCCAACACTGAAATAAGTATTTATGTCATATTTATACCATATGTATATCATATTTATATAATCATTCAATCATCAATCATATTTGTATCATACTGTTTTCATATATATATACCATATTTATCATATTTATATCATATTTATATTATATTTATGCCATATTTATATAATTTGTCATATTTATGTCATATTTACATCATATTTATATTATATTTATGTCATATTTATATCATATTCATGTCATATTTATATAATTTGTCATATTTACATCATATTTATATTATATTTATGTCATATTTATATCATATTTATGTCATATTTACATCATATTTATGTCATATTTATATAATTTGTCATATTTACATCATATTTATATTATATTTATGTCATATTTACATCATATTTATATTATATTTATGTCATATTTATATCATATTTACATCATATTTATATCACATTTATATATTTATGTCATATTTCTATCATATCTCTACGTACTCTTCAGTCTTTTCTCTGTTTCGTGTATTTTTGTGTTTTCTACATGTTCTGAATTAGACTTTTTCTCTGTAAATGTTTTCAGTTTTTCTCTTAACATGAAATCATGCATGTTTGAAAACTTCATGGGACTAAATCTGTAGCTCAGCTTCAGCTGTCGCTTCCTCTGCATGTGGACTCCGACAGCGGCTGTGGTTCGGTTCGCGCCTCATGCGGAAATTTGAGGTTTTTGCATCGACGCACAGGTGTGAGTTAACGTAGAATCTGTGTTTTAGTGAAGAAGCGAAAACTATTATTATTATTATTATTATTATTATTACCGATCGATTATCATCTGATTTGAACATAAATCGGACAAGTATTGAGTTGAAAATCAAGCAAATTACAAAAATATTAACTGATTTAATGTACGATATTTATTTATAGCGACTGGTTAGCTTAGTGGTTTACGCCACTGGCTTTGGTGTGGAAGGTTGCCAGTTTGATTCTCAGTTGGGCCCTTGGGCACGGCCCTTTACACTGTACATGCCTACCTCTTTGGTAGTATGTAATGTATTATTTATGGATGTAGTGAAAGAGCACATGAAGGGAGTCGGTGTGAGAGAAGAGGACGTAGAAGACAGAGTTAGATGGAGAAGAAGAATGCGTGACATTTATTTCTAATCTTTTATTTCCAGTTCCAGAATAGAACAGTATAAAATAGAAAAGAATAGAACTTAAAAAAGAAATTAATCATAAATGTCAACCAGCGATGAAAAAGAGTTGTTTTTCTGAACATTTTTGCATCTTTGATCAGATCCAACCGAGTTGTAGGTCCGATGGATAGATAAGTAATGAAAGTATTAAAATAAAAACAGATTATACTGTGCACTTATGTTGTGTTTTAGCAGGATTTTTATTGCTGTATTTAGCATACTTCAATATTTAGTTTTTGAAAAGGCTTAAAACACTGTAGATTTGCGACTATTTTCAGCAGCGAATGAGTTCACGTTAGTCGGATTGGGGCCGAGTTCATATAAATTAGGTAAAATTACGACGTAGATGTGCCCAGATTAGACGCATTATTCCGTAAACGGGAAGTAAAACATCGGATGTGACAGAAAATAACCTCATCAGCGTCTGCGACTCACATCATATCGATGCTCGAATCTCAAATGTGAATAAAAGTGACGCAGACGGACTCGAACCGAGGCTGAACCAATGTGTTTTTCTACTAAAATCTCATGCGAATAACTGTGCTCCCTGCTGCTGTAGTCTAATCTGTGACCTCTAACCTTTACACCCACTTCCTGTCCCTGACCCCGCCCACAGAGGAAGCCTCCCTCAACCCCTCAGTGTCTAGTGCCTTACCTCCAGGTAACTCACAGATCGTCCACAAATCTGACTGTTCTGATTCTAATCGTCTTATTTTCTCTCTGTTTGTTTGGTTTTTTTTTCACTTCTTATATATTTCACCAAGTGTCGCTTAAAAATGAATGTTTTTTTTTTGTTTGTTTGTGTTTTTGTCTTAAATGCTGGAGATATTTTAATAGAAAATGCATGAGTGAATTTTTGTCGACGTCGGTGAATTAGGTGTAATTTAGGTCTAAAAGTGACACAAGAGGTGACGTTATGAGATATGTCTGGATTTATGTTATACATTTTTAAGAAAAAAAAACAGAATATTAAAACTGCTCATTGGATTCAGTGAAGAAGAAAAAAAAAACACATCAGGAAATGAAGAGCTCTTTTCCAAAACACTATATATGTTATAATGTTTAAAATTGTGATGGAAATAGCAGATAACATTAACCTAGGTCCAATTTTCCTGATGCTATCTTAAAATCAGATTGTTAAAAAAAAAAAAAAAAAAAAAAATGTAATTAAATGGATTTTATAGCGTTCTGGAAAAGAGCTCTGTGTGTTACCATAGAATATTCAGATTAAGGAGAGACGTCTTAAATATTCAGTTTAAATTACATTAAATTCATACATTTGTGAGCAAAATTGTCATAAAGTAAATAAGTCATCAGGGGAACAACTCAAATTTTGTATTAAATTCATCAATTTAATTAAAGTAAAAATATATTATAAAACAAAAGTCAAGTATTTTTTCGCCATTGACTATAATTATAAAAAAGTAAAAATTCACACATTAAGGTGACAAGTGGAATATTCTCAGGAAGTAGAAAGTCATAAATATGTGAGAAAACATGGAATTTTCTGACATTTATGTAAAAACAATCTTTCTTTCTTTCTAAATTCCTATTTGTCAACTTTTGTTTTTGTAAATTCATGACTTCAATCTGAGAATATGCACAATAATCACCTACTTTTCTGTGTTTTTTTGGCTTTTTCGTCTCTTTAATAACCTGATTTTACCTGAATTAGCCCTGATTCGCCGTCGTCACTTCCTGTTTTGTTTTCGCCGCTGCACGCTTCCGTCCGCCTTTTTTCTATGTGTTGTATCTTAGCGTCTTCCTGTTTTCTGTCTCTAATTCTCTTCACTTCCTGTTTGTGTCCAGACCGTCCGGACCCGCCCATGGACCTGGACCTGTCAGACCCGGCGGCCCGGAGTGTTCGCCTCACATTTATCCCTGGAAATGACCACAGGAGCCCCATCACCCGTCAGTCACACTTTAACCCCGCCTCCTCTATTGTATTATATTATATTAAATTAGATTATGTTATATTATATTATATTGCACTATATTATGTTGTATTATATTATATTCTATTATATATTAGATTAGATTAGATTAGACTATATTATGTTGTCTCATATTATATTACGTTATTTTATTTTGGATAGCATTAAAATATGGTATTTTATATTAGATTATACTGTGTTATTTTATATTATATTACATTATGTTATATTATGTTATATTGTACTATGCTATATTATATTACATTATATTATATTGTATTATGTTACATTATATTATGTTATATTGTGTTTTATTGTGTTATTTTACATTATATTATGTTATGTTATTCTATATTATATGACATTATATTGTATTATATTATATTCAAAATATAGTCAAAATGAATGCATTAATGCATAGTAATCCATTGTCATGGTTAATCTGATAATATTTATATAATTTAATATAAACAGCTGTGATTAATCTGATTAAAAATTTTAATGATTTGACAGCACTCATTATATTATTACTATTTGAGTTGAATTGGCTAATAATCAGTGATGCAACTAACGCGTTACTGTGGTTTACACTGCTAGCCTTGGTGCGGAAAACGCCCGGTTTAAATCTCAGGCAGGTCGTTAACCAAGTCCCTTTACGCTATATATAGTGTATTGAGTAGTGGCAAGTAACTTAAAGTAGTCTAACTTAGTTACTTTTAATAGCAAATAGTCAGTAGTCAGATTACTGTTTCAAAGTAACTATGGCAACACTGCTAATAATAACAAAAAAAGACATAAAAAAGAAAGATGTCCCACAACACATTTATGGTCCAACATGTTTCATGTCGTGAAAAGCTGGAAAACATCCTTTTCTTCAGTTACTTTATGAAAGGCATTCTTATCGGATTGAAAGCTCGTGTGGGGTCCCTCAGGGCTTGATTCTGGTGCCGCTGTTATTCTCCTCATATTTTCTGCCCTGTCATCATTTATTCACTGATAAAATTCTTCTCAACGCTGGAGAGGCTCGTAGTGTATCTAGTATCTTCTATTTACGTGGTTTTATTTGTGGTTCCGTTACAGAGTTCCTGGTCCAGTTTGAGGAGGACCACTGGGATCCAGGTGTTTGGCGTGACCTGTTCACTTACCCCGGAGATCTCAACTCTGTCATCCTTCAGCTCGTTCCCTTCATCAACTACCAGTTCAGAGTCATCGCCATCAACGCCGTGGGCCGGAGTAAACCGAGCCGACCTTCACCGCGATACAAGACGAGCGGAGCAGGTGAACCCCGCGTTCACAAGCACTGACATTATTTATACTTAAAAAAAAACAATAGAAACATGTTAATTATGCGGAGTTCCACTGATCTGTGAGTAAATACAAACAACTGTTGTGTTCGAATCAAGTGTTTCAGCAAAAGATTCAGATCAGACGACAAATTTGATGACTTCACTTTCATTGTGTTTTTCTTCATTTTGTTCATTTGATCCAGTCTTTTTTTTATGTCATTGAACTCATCACACAAACTCTGGTTTATCTGTTGGTTGAATGAGTCTAACTGATTTTGTGGTGTTTTTTTGTTGTTTTAGCTCCAGATTCCATTCCTAGAGGTCTACGAGGATGGGGCTCCAGGAAGGACAACATGGAGATCACATGGGAGGTACGACCGCACGACCTATGAACTTCTAAACTGACTTAGAAAGACGCATGTTCACTGTCTGAAGGTGACACGAGTCTGTTTATTCTACTGTTGTACTGTTTATTCACAATCAGCCAATAATTGATCTGATTGATCAACCAAAATTTCTTTATTATTTTGTTGGCGTTTTCTCTTTTTTGGTCATTTTGTTTGTTAATTATTGTATAGATTTTAAGTATTTTTTTGTTTTGTATTATTTTTACTTTGTTTTCATTCATTTTTTCTGTCAGATGTCAGAAGATCTTATGGATCAATGATGAGAAATGGTTGTTTATTGAATTTATGTGTGAAAATTTAATGATAAATAAAACTTTAAATCATCTGTTCATATATCTAAGGGTACATTTCTGTTTCAATACACGACTGGATAGTTTAGTGGTTTACACTGTTGCCTTTGGCACAGAAGGTTGCCAGTTCAAATCCCAGGTGGGCCCTTGGGCAAGGCTTTTTTACGCTATACATGCCTGTACCTTGTAAGTCGCTTTGGATAAATGTGTCAGCCAAATGTAATAAATATTGTCAGGATTTTTTCTTATGTTATTTTTTGTCATTGTATTATTTATGATTGTCTGTTAAAATGTACGTTTTTTTGTGGAGCCCAGTAAAATTAGGCATCTGAATCTCATCGTGTTTTTGTTTCCAGCCTCTGCTCGACCTAGAACGAAACGGCGCTAACCTCCACTACAACATCTGGTGGCGGCGGAAGGACTCGGGAGACGAGTGGAACAATGTGACCACAGTGGAATCCAAACACGTGGTTCTCAACACTGAAATTTACGTGCCTTATGAGATCAAAATCCAGGCCAGGAACGAGTTCGGACCAGGACCGGAGTCCAACATGGTCATTGGATACTCTGGAGAGGACAGTAAGTCCACAAACCAGGTCTAGAATTCACCGCATTTAGACCAAATCTGGACATTAAAGGGGCAATTTGTCATTTTTTGTAGCGTTGAGAATGTCGTAAAAAAAAACCAGAAATAATCAATAGTTTGTGAGAATGTTATACTTTTGATGTTATATCAGTGAATATCTGTATTATCTGGATTATAAGTGTCAGTTTTTTTTCATAGTTTGTCCGGGGGTGCGGCTTATACTCTGGAGCGATTTATGTGCGAAATTATTAACACATTCACATGTTATTTTCACACTAAATGTTAACATACAAGGCACATTGTCAGTTGGTTGTTTATGTTGTTTACATTATCATGTAACGTTAGCATACCGTACACTTATTCAGCCTGTTGTTCTCTATTCTATTTTTATTTAGAATTGACTTTCAACATGACATGTCTGTTCTTGGTGTTGGATTTCATCAAATACATTTACCCAAAAAATGAGACTTATACTCCAGTGCGACTCATATATGTCTTTTCCTTTATTACGGTTTTTATGGCTGGTGAGGCTTATACTCCAGAAAATACGGTACTAAGGTTAACATGCTAATGCTAATGCTAACCACCCACTGTAGAACCCATTTATCCAGACTAGGACTGGAGTTTCCTCTGCTTCTCAAACATGAGCAGATCCAGCCATTTATTTCCATTTCCTGTCTCCAGAACCCACGGACCCGCCCACTGACCTCCGGGTGTCAAAGGTGGACAGCACCAAGGCCAACGTCCACTGGAAACCCGTGGACATGAACTCTGTCCTGGGGGAATTCAAGGAGTACAGGGTGAGACGGACTGGACAACAAGCCTGGAGCTTTTCAATTTTGTTCATTTTTTCAATCATTTTTGTTCATTTTCTTGATTATTTTTGCTGCTTTTCCTTTATTTATTTTGATTATTAATTGTTGTAGGGATTCTGGTTTGTGTTGTTTTGTCTTATTTTTTACATATTTTTTTTATTAGGTTTTGCCCAATATTCAATTTTAGTAAAATTTGGTCATTTGATTCTTTTTTTTTTCATAAGTTTTGTTAATATTTATATCTGTATACCCCCTCCCTCTGGGGTGGGCGGGGTCTATACAGACATACTGGGAATTCTGTCTGTCCCTCCATCCGTCAGTCTATCTGACATTTCTCTGATTTTTTGCAAATTTTTAACAATTTCAACGTACAATTTTACACTAGTCACGTGATTCTTTTCCAATTGGACACAAACACAAGTGGTTTGTTTTATTTTGTTGATTTTCTGCTCATTTTGTTAATTATTTATTTTTTCTTTGTTCATTTTTTATTATCTTTTTCATCCTCTTTATTTACTTGTTCATTTTTGTTAATTTTATTTGTTATTTTGCTATTTTTTGGGGGGATAATACCAGGTCATGTGCATAAATGGGACACTTTTGTCGTATATTGGTCACATTTTCAAGGTTTGTTCAATTTTTTTCTCTTGACATTAACTGAACATCGTCATTTTCCCACAAAGTTCTGACAGTTTACGTCAAACACCTCATTGATTAATGAAGTAAACGGTTGACATATCGATGGAACGTGAAAATAATCATTGCGTTATTTTGTGTCGACGTCCAGCTGAAGTTTTTTTGTTTTTTTTAACGTTTCGTCGTCCACATCATCCCTCATTTATTCACTTGTTTCTTTCCGTTTCTTCTCAGCTCTATTACTGGCGTGAGTCCAGTCTGGTTCCGGGTTTGACTTTCACCAAGGAGAGGAAAACCAAAGGGTTCTTCAGCACCGCCGCCGACCCAAGCGCCATCCTCAGCGACCTGGTTCCGTTCTCTCAGTACAAGATGTTCATGGTCGTTGCAAACAGTCGCTACGAGAGTCCGCCCAGTAACACGGTGATATTCAGCACCAAGGAGGGAGGTGAGGAGGCCGAAGAACGCAGACTCTGGATCTGATGTTTTATACTAGTGTGGATCAAATACCATTCACACACTTAATTTAGAACCATTTAATATATAGATACACGTATCGTGAAGAGGCCCGCGACGATATATCCCCGTATTGATGTTTTGAACGCACCCCTAGTGGGTAGTGGGGGGCGGGGAAAGGGATGTGACACGCCCACGTCCAGAGGTGGAGGTCCAGGTGTGACCTTCATGAAGCAGACGTTAACAGTGCAGGTCATTGTGTTTCATCTGTTTTTTTCTGTCGTTCTGTTTAGTGCCGGACGCTCCCAGATTCTTCAGGATTAACCGTCGGAGTTTCGACACTTTACACCTGCAATGGGACAAACCTCTGGAGCCCAACGGGGTCCTGATCGGATACCAGCTCAAATACCAGACCGGTAAGACTGGAAAATGAAGTCCGAACCTTCACAGGCCGATCAGCTGTAGCGCTGGGACTGTGGACGACATCTGTGTCTGATAAACATCCTGGACATTTCTGCGCGAAAGCAACGGCGCCCTTCACACATCTGACCCTAAACAACAAAAACGCCCTTCTACGCTGATATTTAATTTCTGTTACTAGTAAAAATTACACTTTGCTACTTAATACAACAGGTTCTTATTTTTGTTTATTTGGTTGTGGACACCTGGGGGCAGTAGTGGGCACAGATAAAAGGGGGATAAATAGGTTCTTTTTGTTTGTTTATGTGTGTGTTTGTTTATTGCATGGTACATTAGCCTAGTATCCGCCTCCTGGTGGATGAGTGTGTGTGTGAATGTGAGGCTTTGGAAAGCGCTTTGACCAAGGTGTAGAAAAGAACACATACATAATACACACACAGTACCAAGCAGTTAGTAATTTTTGTTTGCCTAGGTTCAGACCAAAAATAACATCAACATGACCATGCATGTTATTGTCATCACAGTATTAAAGTGGAAGATTTCATGCAGTAGTGTGGATAATGTTTGTGCGTTTTCGCTGTCAGTAGCCTCTAAAAACCACATAGGGAAATTTATTCTTTGCATTTTACCCATAATACACACACACAGTACCTAGCATTAGCATTAGCATTAGGGATGTCGTTTGGTTCAGACGTCAGAATAAATAACATCAATACGACCATCGCCCAAATCCAAATTGTGACTCATATTGTTGTTACGCTATTAAAACTTAAATTAAATGAAAACAGATGATTTTTGGTTCATTTTTTGCAGTGGTGTGGATAAGTGTTGTGTTTGTTTGCTGTCAGTCATCTGTATCCGTATCTTATTCTAAACGTCATGACATATTTATGATGAGGAATCTGAGCGGAGTTGCCGTGTTTTTGTGCGTTTGTGTGTCTGCAGTGAACGGATCCAGGGTGGGTCGGCCCATTTTAGAGACCTTCCTCCCCAATGTCACCGACTTCGCCCTCCGCCTGCCAGACCGATCGGCCCGTTACAAGTTCTACCTGTCGGCGCTCACCCAGGTGGGGGCGGGGGAGGTGATCGCTGAGGAGTCGCCACACTTCACCAATGAGGGTGAGTGTTCCAACACACGCCCGAGCCCTGATGGATGCACGTTTATCCAACGTTTCATAGTGAAAATTGGTTCCAAGTCCTCATTGGGTTTGGTTGCACCTACATGTACTTAACAACCAATAAGAATTCACTGTGAAACGACCCAATGTAACAAGTATATTTCTGTTTCTAGAATTAAACCCAGATTACTTTCATTTCCTGAGTCACAACCAGGTTTACACGCCTCCCCTTTAACCTCGACTTTTGGATGCAGATAAACAACACTATTGCACAGTGCCGTTATTAGCTTAGCATCACGGTTTATGGCTATTGTGGTGAATGTAAACGGTGTATGCTAATGATCATTTAATCTTTATAACCTCAGTAGCTTTTATCATACGTGTCCTACCCAAGTGAAAAGGTGAAAGGTTAACTTGTTAAATTTGTCATATCCTCATGGGGAAATTCAGTCTCTGCATTTTAGCCACTAAGCGTTAGCATTAGCACAATAGAAGCAGAGAGCTGTCACTGAAGAGGCTCATGGACCAACTTGACCTTCATCAGCAGAGGTCAAAGAGAATTAACCTACGATATATGTGTGTGTGTGTGTGTTTATGATTTAACGCCTCAAAATGTGGCTGCAGATAAACTTTTAAGTCACTCTTGTTTGTTCCACATTGACGTCTAAAATGCTGCAAAGGTCAGTTTAACCTGCTCCTTTCACCTATTTTGTGGTAATTTTCTCTTATTCACAAAGTTCCAAGGACAAAATGAATCAGTGACGCGTCATTTAAATAAAAGGTCTGGTTTCAGAATATATCCTGCTTCGGTTTGTGGATAAAATTCAACCTGAAGTGCGTTAGCATTAGCATTAGCATTAGCCCTGATGCTTCGATCACTACGCAGGTCATTCTTTCTTCAAATGATGTTTAGTTGCTCAGGAATACTGCAAAAATAAAATTAAAATAAAACCAGATTTTGCAGAATCTAATCCTTCCAACAAGGTATGACATGCCTGGATTAGTTAATTAAAAGTTTTATTCTGAAATGGCTCCTGATCTGGTGGGAGTGAATTTAGAGACAGTCTAAGGTGAACTCCACTGGTTTAGGTCTGCAGTGCTGTCTGTTTATGCAGGTTGTTCTGGTTTTCACATATTTA
Organism: Maxillicosta whitleyi; assembly: GCA_029822895.1. Taxonomy (NCBI): domain Eukaryota; kingdom Metazoa; phylum Chordata; class Actinopteri; order Perciformes; family Neosebastidae; genus Maxillicosta; species Maxillicosta whitleyi. The sequence goes on from JAPSES010128213.1 coordinate 15,343, forward strand.
TGGGATATTTTAACTTAATTTCAATGAAGTCGAAGAGGGTTTTAAAACTCAGCCGAAGAGCTTCTCTGTGCATTTTATGTTGGACAAAAGTGAGACTGAAATAACTGAAAACACTCCATATTATTCTGCTCTTTATTCCTCTAGTAATAAATAATAATAATAATAAATACAGTGGTTACTGCAACACCTAGCATCAAATCTACTGTAAATATGTCAATAACGTGCAGTGATTTCTGTAATATTTAGACCCAAAGCAGTTTTATTTTAAATATAATCAACTGATTTTTAGTTGTAGAAAAACAGTCAGGTTGCATTTCCTCTTTACACCACTAGATGGAGGCACTGATCTGCAGTTCTATGTGACTACAGTTTGAGAAGATATTTACAGTTTAT
>JAPSES010128231.1:0-15732 GCA_029822895.1 Maxillicosta whitleyi
GATAGCCCACGCATTGTACATGCTCGTCTTTGGCTGGGTAGAACTTCAGCGGACAACACACAAAATTCCCCGTCGATGTCATGGAATTTAACCTCCTGCACATGACTACATACTGGGAACTGGGACTGCATACTGCGAACTGGTAAGCATCCATGGATTTGTAAGCGCACACTTTCTCCCACACTGGGCTTTTCGATTAAATAACAGTGGATGTCTGGCCACTTACTGCAATCATATTGCCTCTCCGTGATACAATATGGATCTGGTAGCCGAATCCCGTTACTCAACGTGAGCTTTTGAATGTAGCTCTCCCTATCAATCATATTTAACAATTTGAAATAATCTGACATCCCGCTGTAGTCCGCTATTGTCGATTCGTTTCTGGGTCAACAATGCACGCGCATGCCGATGACGTCACGTCTGTTTACAAACGGTAAAAGGGTCTATTCCTGCTCCTAACCTTAACTCCATAAGTTCAGTTTTCTGGAAGACAATTCATACTATGGACATCAGGACAATGTCCCTCAGACAATGTCTTTATTTTCTCTGATACTTAAACAGTTCTGTCACAAAGTGTGATTTTATCAACTTTTACATTAAATAACATGATGTGTGTAAAAGATGGAATAATCAGGGCTGACTGGTCCACTAGGAAGTCTATTGGCTATGTCACCACACCTCATCAGTCAATCAGCTGCTGTTTGTGTTTCAGGTTGAAGAAGGACCTCAGGTATAATTATTTTGGACCGAGGACTAAAGATGGGATCATGGATTTCACAGACCGTGTCAGTGGGTGAGTCCTTTTTGTGTTGAAAACTCACAATGACATAGTTTGAAATTGTTCATGTCACTGTTTCATGAATCTGTGATTTTTACGCAGCTTCAAACACTTTAACAACCTAAATTTGTTCAAGTGTTATATTTTATTTTAAGTTAAATGTTTATTTAAACAACTGGTTCTCAGTTGTTTTGTGCACCTAGCACATGTTTAACTCCTTGTTGTTGTTTTGTTTGTGTTTATTTGTATTTGTTGTGTGTTTTAGTCCATCCGTCCGATCACTGTCCTCCTTGCAGCTCTTCCAACACGCCATGAGTCGCCATGACACCCTGTTTGTTTACATAGGAGCCACATCACCACTGAAGGTACACACACACACACACACACACACACACACACACAGAGGAATGTATGAATACACACTTGAACATAACCTTTGACCTCTGCAGGGGAACTACACAGCTGCAGCTGAGGAGCTGATTGTTCACACCTACTTCTTCTCTGCAACTAGAGATGCTCTGCCAAAGGTTACAGCCCTGAGATTAGAGCCCACCAGCTCCCAGTAGATCTCAGTAGATCTCAGTACATCTCAGTAGATCCCAGTCGATGACAGCGGGTTTCTCTTTTTCAGGTCATCTCAGTTCCTAGTCTTCCAGCAGTTGTTGTCTTTAAAGATGGAACCTACTTCACCTATAATGGTGAGACTAACCTTTGACCTTTGACTCCATGTGGACATGTCAGTCCTACTGTATAATACCACTGACAGCCACTAGATGATGCTCCCATACACTGACAGTCAACTTGTTCCAGGCCTCATTGTGGTCTGGTTTGTTTTAATTGGCCCCTTTCCTGCAGTTACAGATTAATCTATTCTATTCTATTCTATTCTATTCTAATGAGGCTCTAGAACAGGGGTCACCAACCCTTCTAAGGCTCAATGTTATTTCATGGGAGTTCTACGGAGGCAAACACAGGATGTGTTTGTTACAAACGTCCTAAATCACAAAACCAGACCACTACAATAATAGTAATGATTGTAATAATAATAATAATCGTCATCAACATTGTAATCATAATAACAATAAACATCATCATCATAATAATACTAATAATCACAATAATAGTAATAATCATCATCAACATAACAATAATTATTATTGTTGTTGTTATTATGATAATATGATTATGAATAGTAGTACTAGTTATAACCCTATGTGAATTGATTTCTCACATCAACAGTAATGATAAGAAAGACATGTATAAACATGAAACATTTATTTGTGTCTTTCTGCTCAAACATGTGAAAGTCAGGACGGACCCCTGCTGTATTTGTACTGCAAAACATCACTTCTAACATTTTTAAAGTTGTTCAGTTGTTTGAACATTTAATGAATGAACATTTAACATTTTGTGCAACATTTTGATCTTAATTTTGTTAGTTTAATCAATGAAAATAGTGTGTGTGATGTGTGTGCTCATTTACTGTGTAGGTGGGAGGCATGCACTCTGCTCACCAGGGTCTTCTAATCTGGTGAATAATCTGACATTGTATAAATGTGCATCAGTCAGGTGTATTCTGTGATTGTTATTGATGAAGTTCATGTGGGAAAACGCTGATTCACAGAGAAAGGTTGAACCAAAACAGCAGGCAGTTTTCAGAACTGCACTTTTCCTTGTCCACAACGCACCAGACGTTCGGTGCAGACTGATGAGCTTTGAGGTGGAGGTCATTTTGTAGCATTAAAGGGATAGTTGTGTATTTTTGACATGAATCTGTATGAAATCCCCATCATCAGTGTAGTACATCCAGACTGATTTACCCCCGACAGTGTTCTTTTATGTACATTCTTTCAATAAAACATTTCAAACTAAAATTCATTAATGCTCCAAATGAATGTCACTGTTCTGATCTGTAGGGAGATAACAGGAGAACAAAGGCATGTTTCAGAGCTGTCTTCTTACAGGACCATAGTTCTCTGATGTGGCATGAAATTGGTAGAACAAGTGCAAGCTCTGCATTCTAGTGAGCATCTCAATCATTTATCTGTCATGAAGCTAATGTTCTACAGACCTCCACTGAGGAGCCCACACCGTAGCGCCACTAACTTCTTATGAACAGGCTGTAGAACTGGTCCACAGGAGGGTTCCATCTGACGTTCACCTCACCACCTGGTTTTCAGGGTTCACAAATGTTTGCCCACATGAACACAAATGCTGCTTCAATGGTTGACCTGACGGACGTTTGACCACAGGTCAACCCTAAAGACAGCCAACACCAACCCTAAAAGCTGACCTTTGACCCAGAATTAAGGTTCAACACATATGGTTACTTGTGGTTTTAAATTATTTGTTGAAGGAATTATTATTATTATTTTTTTAATGGGACAGTTCTTATTAATGAACATTTACATGGAAATTTTGATTCTAATCATATGGCTACTTTCCATATTCAGTCCCATTGGTAGGTAAAACAAACAAACAAACAAGCAAACAAAAACAGCTTACAGATAATATCATACGACTGTTGAAGATGCAACAAACATGGAAAGGAAATGGCACCTAATTTGTGTGAACTTTGTGGTTCAGAGGAGCACGATGGTGAGCTGAAGTCATGGCTCAACAGAGAACGGTTCTCCAACTTCGCAAAGATCGACAGCTACACCCTATATGCAATGGGAGAGACAGGTGAGTACCCACAGTGATGTCATCACAACAGCAGCTGATTGGCTCATGGGCAGAGAAAGTGCGAAAGTGCATCATGTGGTGATTGGTTGTGTGTGATGTCATCCAGGTAAACTGGTGTTGATAGTGCTGGTGGAGGCGGAGCATCAGAGTGAACAGAGTGTCAGGTATGACTGAACACACCTGCTGAGTATTGAGGAGGGTTAGGGCTAAGGGTTAGGGTTAGAGGTTAGGGGTTACTGATAGGGTTAATGGTTAGGTTTAAGGGTTAGGGGTTGGGGTTATGGGATAGGGTTAAAGGTTAGGTTTAAGGGTTAGGGGTTGGGGTTATCGGATAGTGTTAAGGGTTAGGGTTAAGGGTTAGAGGTTAGGGGTTACTGATAGGGTTAAAGGTTAGGTTTAAGGGTTAGGGGTTGGGGTTATCGGATAGGGTTAAGGGTTAGGGTTAAGGGTTAGAGGTTAGGGGTTACTGATAGGGTTAATGGTTAGGTTTAAGGGTTAGGGGTTGGGGTTAGGGGATGGGGTTAGGGGATAGGGTTAGGGACCCTAATGACCACATTCTGATGGGTTTCCTGTCATCTGTTCAGATACAAACATCTCGTGGAGAACGTCGCAGCAGAGAATTCAGAGAAGTTCAAGAGGTCAGAGGTCACAAAGTACACTACAGTACAAAGACATAATAACTTGAACCCTAACAGTCATGACCGTGTGCTTCCAGGAGTTTCTACTTTGGTTTCATGGACGAACCTGATTATATACGTGGACTCACCATGAGGTTTTATATCATTAAACCTAACCTTTAAATCCTAACCCTTACCTTTTAACCATAACCCTTAACTTCAACCCTTAACCGTAATCCTTAATCCTATCCCTAACCCTTACCTTTTAACCCTAACCCTTAACCTCTAAACCTACCCCTTAACCCTATCCCTAACTTTAACCCTAACCTTTAACCCTATTCCTAACCCTTAACCTTTACCCCTATCCCTAATCTTTAACTCTTAACCCTAACCCTGAGCCTTAACCCTGACACTCAGGCCTGTGGTGGTTGATAGTATATGTTTTGTTGTTGCAGTGATGTCATCATCCCCTCCTTTATTGCGGTCAATTTATCCAATGACGGCTACTTCCTTCCCTTGGTTGCCGTGGAGACAGAACACCAGTTGCTAGACTTCCTGAACCGGGTTCTGGATGGGAGCATAGAGGTTAGTGTGGTCCAAAGGCAGCAGGTTTAACTGGTCAGTAGACTGTCAATCTGCTCCCACACGTTCCACCTGCTCCAGATGTTTCAGATGCTCTAGAACAGGGATGTCAGACTCCGGTCCCGGAGGGCAGATACCCGGCATGTTTATGATGTTTCCCTGTTCCATCACACCTGGAAGCCATTACATCGTTATCAGGCTTCTGCAGAGTATGATGATGAGCTGATCATTAATTGAACCGGATGTGCCAGAAGAAGGAAAGATCAAAAATATGCAGATATCTACTCTCCAGGACCGGAGTTTGACACCTGTGCTCTAGAAGTTCCAATTGTTCCAGTGTGTGTTTAGAAGTGTCTGTGATGGACTAAAGCAAATCCTGAAGCACCTCCTCAACATCTCATGAAGGTCTGAGATCAAACAGTTCCATCTTTCCATTGATCACAGTTCTCAGAAAACCCCTGTCTCCAGCAGAATACAGTGCTCTGGACGAGGGTTCCAGCCCCAGACTTCTGGGGGAGGGTTTCAGTCCTGGGCCTAGGTTCTGGGCTCTATGGGACTTTTCCAAACCATTGACATAAACTTGGATTTGGAGTCATGTCACCATGTCCTTGTGGTAATGTAGGTGCAGGATCTGCAGGAGATTATGGATCCGTATATGACCAGAACCACAACTGGACCACCTTTGTATCAGTTTCTGGATCTGGTGTTACTGGGAACAACCGAGGAAGACTAAGAACTAAGAACCAACCAGTGTCTGGGACAGATCAGATCCAGATGGAAAAGGGGTGTGTTCGGCTGAGTGGGAGGGGCCTACCTGCTCAGGTGACTCTGTTCCACTAACATGAACATGTGTTTTCAGTGTCAGGGAGGAAACGGTGTCACCCAGCGGGCACAGCGAGTGGTTTATGAAACAAAGGCAGCGCTGGCGGTAAGTGGTCCCAGACTAGTCATTATCACTGTGGACTAGTTAGTTAGTATGAGTGGACCAATTAGTAAGGTGTGTTTTTGTCTTTTATTTTTGTCTATTTTAGTATTTTAGCTCATGTCATGGTCTGATTTGAAAATATTAGGGTTAGCATGTTAAGGTTAGGGTTTGGTCATAGACATCTTTTGGGTAAATGTCAGAGGCTGTAAACCCATGACCTGTAGTTATATTTTTGTGACTTTGACCTCTGCATTGTGTCCAGACGGTGTTCGTCCAGGCACCGCTCCTCGGCTGCCTCCTGATTGGCCTTCCATCTGCGATCATGGCCTTCGTCTTTTACCTCTGCTGTAAGTCCCACCCCTCTGACAGCGACGATGACAATGATGAAGCATTAACAGCATCTTCAGAGCGACGCAGAATGCACAGTGACAAGAAGTCCGACTGATGACATCACATCAGTAAACCAGTCAGAGATGTAGAGGCAGTTTCATGGTCATTGATTTTCAATAAATGCAACAGAAACACTGAAGGTTTTATTCTGGCTCATGCTCTTCTGTTTGTCCGCTGTTTTGTTCATAATGTCTATTTTATTATTATTACATCAACAACCACATAAACAACCACAATGTTTATAAATATATAAAGTATATCTATCTATTTGTACATAAATACATAATGTAACGTGATGTTTAGTCAAATCCCTGACCCTAACTTTAACCCTGACCCCAATCCTGACCTTAACCCTGATCCTAACCCTAACCCTGACTTTAAACCTGACCCTAACTTTAACTCTGACTATAATACTGACTTTAAATAATTTTGGAATTTAGGATAAAGTGGATTCTGTGTTGGTGTTATTTACAGTTAGGGAGTTTAACAGCAAAAAGGGAAGAACCTGTTCCTGTGGCATGAGATTCTGGTCTAAATGTATCATAGCCTCCTGCCTGAGGGAAGTGGTTCTGACAGTTCATGTCCAGGGTGAGAGATCAGCTGTGATCTGACCCACAGCCTGGAGCCCTGGAGGTGTACAGGTGTTGGAGGGATGGCAGGCTGCAGCCCATCAGTCTGCTCTTGTCCAGGGCGGTGGCCCCAACAGACCACATGGGGATGGTGGGTGAGGGGTTAGACATGATCGTGGAGAACTGGATCATCACCTTCGTTGGTGCTGCAGGAAGAACATCCTCTGCTGGGCCTTCTTGATGAGGGCGCAGATGGTTGGCTCTCATTTTAGGGTGATGGTGGTGCCCAGGAAGTGGAAAACGTCCACAGTGGTGAGGGGGGGCAGCAATACCGTCACTTTCCAAAAGTCTATGATCATCTCCACTGTCTTATATGCATTCAACTCTAGGTTGTTGATGCTAGACCAGGACACCAGCTTGTCCACTTCCCTCCTGTCCCAGTTCAGTCAGATGGGTTTGGTGCTGTCTAGAAACTGAATAAGCCTGACAGACTGGTGGTTGGAGGTGCAGCAGTAGGTGCACAGGCAGAGGAGCAAAAGGGAAAGTACACAGCCCTGGGGGGTTCCATTGCTGATGGTCCGGTCCACAAACAGTATCCTTGCATAGGTTCCCATGGAGTCTGCATGCTGCAACATGCACAAAAACACCTACATTTACATTTAGTCCACACCTGGGTTGAATTTTGAGTCTCTCTGTCCTGCTTTTAGGGACCTGTTTCAGAGGAGCACGCAGATGTCCATTCCCAGCATCTGCATCTGCTCCATCTTTACTGATGAACATGGCAATCTTTAACGTCGTTTATAAAATAAAAGTGGGTGCTTCCGGTGTACTCTTATTGTGGAGGCACTTCAGCGGATGTTTTGTATGTCCGCTGGTTAAGCTAACAGCTAACAGTTCACGCCGAACTCTGATAAAGTCATTTGTCCGCCGCTGATCAATCACTAATCACCACATCTGATCGGTTCGATCCTTTGAGGATTCTCTCATGTTTGGCTCGTGAAAGACCGACGAAGCTTCTGGAAGCTGTTCGTGCACGCGCACAGTCTCCATGGCTACGGAAGAGTTCTACGAGGTGAGCTAACGGCTAATGCTAACAGTGAACTTTTACAAACTGAAAGTGTGACCCAGAAAAGTAATCGACGGTCCGCTCGAGGCCGCGAGGAGATCCATCGAAGCCGCGGAGTGACCTGGTGTGGTGCCCGGCCCGGGTTCAGGACCGGTCCGGTCTGTGTGAAGCTGACAGTTAGCGTTAGCCTAGAGATTAAAGTTAAAGCTAGCTAACGGTTATACTCAGGAACCGGGTCCTGGAGGTTCTAGTAGAACTCTCCGCTAAGGTTCTGTGAGCCAGTGGCTGGAGGTTCTCTGTCCTTAGCTCATTTATGTTAGCTCGACAATCAGAACTTTAATCCCCTCCCCTCATAGACTAAATTGAAAATGACTGAAGTTTGTAAAGTTTATTTTTCCATTTGATTCCACATTGATTATTCCTTAGCCTACCTAACATAACCTACCCTCACCTACCCCCTAACTTAACCAACCCTAACCCCCAATGTAACCTACCCTAACCCTTAACTTAACCTGGCTCACCCTAACCTGTCTTACCCTAACTTAACCTACCCTAACCCCTAATGTAGCCTACCCTAACCTAATATATCATACCCTAACCTAAACCCCTAATGTAACCTACCCTAATCTCTAACTTAACGTAACATACCCTAACTCCTAACCTACCCTAATTCCTAATTTAACCTAACCTACCCTAACTTAACCTAACATAATCTACCCTAAACTTTAACCTATCCTTACCCCTAATTTAATATCATGTCCCAGATTCCAGGGTCCTTTTTCATAATGAAAAAGCAAAAGAGCCGTGTAGAGTCAAGTAGAGTCGAGCCGGTACCATGTAGTGGAAAAGCGCCATTAGATAACCTACCCTAACCCCAACCCGTACCCTAACCCCAAATCTAACCTACCCTAACCCTAACCTCTAATGTACCCTAACCCCTAATCTAAGATAACCTACCCTAACCCCTAATCTAATATTACTTACCCTATCCCAACCCCAAATCTAACCTAACCTAACCTACCTTGACCCTAACCCTAACCCCTACCTTAACATCTAACCTAACCCTATGAGCCTGTACTAATGACACAAGGCTGCAGTCACACTAATGCCCCGTTTCCACTACATGGAACCAGCTCGACTCAGCTCCACTCGTTACTCCGATACGGCACGTTACTTCCGTGTCGTCTGCTCAGAGTTGCTTAAAATGCGCTTGTTGCCTGTTTTCTTGTCTGAATTTTTACGTCCGCCACCAAAGACTGAATCTCCTGGACCTATATGAGTAACCTGATGATGATCATCATTGTCTGTTATTTTACTTTGTTCAGGTTCTCATTTCAAAGACTCAGAATGTTTTCATGTGTGACTTAAATATATTCTGATGTTAAACATTTGGTTCTAATAGCTTGAGGTTTGACACCTGGACTCGTGGTTTTATTGTCTGTTTTATTGTTGTGTCTGTTCTATTTAGTAAATCTTTTCTTGTTGCATTCATTCTAATAACATACAGTGGTGATAGTGACAGTGCCTTGTGTCCTCAGGTGGAGCGGATCGTGGATAAGAGGAGGAACAAGAAGGGGAAGGTGGAGTACCTGGTCAGGTGGAGAGGTTACGGTTCAGAAGGAGACACATGGGAACCCGAAATGCACCTGTCCACCTGCATGGTCTACGTCCATGAGTTCAACCGGCAGCATGCTGACCATCACCAGGACAACACCTTGCTGCGCTCCACCCGCAGCCTGCCTGCCATGCAAATGAGCCCTGCCCATCAGCTGTCCTTTAGACCGGCCCACACTGCCACCCGCAGTGACATCAGTACTGGGTTGATGGCAAACTGTCTTCAGGTCAGACCACCATGTCCTACCGGTTAGGGTTAGTGTTAGGATTAGGGTTAGGTTTAGGAACAGGTTTGGCGTTGGATACACATTCAGGGTTCGGAACAGTGTTAGGGTTAGGAACAGGGTTAATGTTAGGAACAGTGTTAGGGTTAGGAACAGTGTTAGGGTTCAGATATATCTGTATATCTATATATGGCTGTCTGCTCCATTCATTCAATGTTGTGATCAGATAATATACATTTATTTGTTGTATTTGTGTGGTTATATGGTTTCATGGTTACAGTTAGTTGGTTTTGTGCGTAGTTAGTTTCATGGTTATGGTTAGTTGGTTTTATGGTTATTTGGTTTCATTGTCATTTGGTTTGGTTGTGGTTAGGGTTAGACCTGATGTGCTGCTGCTCAGACATAAACACCACAACAACCAGACATGTAGTCCAGCATAAACCATGTCTCTATTTCTGTATGAAGACAGTACTGGTCCTATCATCTTAAACTCCATTCACTTACATGTGGTTTGTCTTGTCTGTGTCCAGGTTAGACCATCCGACCGATCTCACCTGCCCACCTTCAGCTCTGCCCACACTGACCGCTTCAGCAGCACTCTGATGTCGGCATCTCCGATTGGATCTGCGAGGCGCAGCGTTGACCTGTCCAAGACTGGTATCAAGATCCTGGTCCCTAAAAGCCCCATGAACAGTCGTCTGGACCAGGAGGAGGAGTCTCCGAGTGAGGCAGCCCACAGCCTAGAGGCCCATGATGCTCACCTGGACCCGCCAGAGGTGGCGCTGCTAGAGAAACCAACTGAGAGCGCTGCAGTCCAGCTGGGACCGGGGGAGGAGAGGGCCCGCATGGGGACCAGACCCAGACCCAGCAATAACCAGAACCCGCTCGCCCCATTGCGGCTCCCCATCACACCAGCCACCATGCGCTCCCTCAGTGGCACAAGTAAGTCCTACTACAGATGAGACCCCAACTGTCACGGTCGGGTGCGACGTTAAGGTTTTTCAAATCTACTTGCCCCATCTAAATTCCTACTTGCCCTGCCCAAGACATTCTTATTTTTCTCGTGGTGTTGTGCAAACTATCGTGATGACTTGCATCTTATTAAAATCCATTATCTATTAACTGTAGATGACATTATACAACATTTCTCCCTTCATATTTTTTATTTGTCATTACATTTACACGTACATGGTACTGTAATTCCAGTATGTATGGATGAATGTATTCTTATGCCCAGTTTCCACTTCATGGTATCACCTCGACTCAACTCGGCTTTTTCATGTTTCCATTAGGAAAAAGGACCTGGAGTCTGGTACCGGGTACTACTTTTTTTGTACCACCTCCGCCGTGGTTCCAAACAATACTAAACCATGACATAAAACCACTGCAGACACTGATTGGTCAGACAGTTTTCTGTGTGACCTGCCATTTTACAAAAATCAGATACAGATGCCAGACATCCCAAGCTCCAAAAAGTCATTTCAGGGAGATGTTCATCGAATGGTAGCTCGTGGAAACAGGGCATTCCAGCCTCCGTGCCCTTTCTGAACATGTGAGCCACCTGTTTAAAGCATGATCACTGTTGGAATCTTGGACAGGAGGGCCTTCAAGAGCCACACAGAACATGACTGCACTGTTGTATTCCATCCATGTATAGGCTACACGTCTTTCCCTGATGGAAAAAAAAAAGTTCTTTTACATTTGTCCTTTTCGTATGTCAAACTGTTGCTGATGTTTTCTCTCGAGCTTCCCGCCATTATTTTAAGAGAAAAAGAATGTCACCCTACGTCTGTGGCCTGACATCAACACATCAAATGGCAGCACACACACATGCACACTCACACATGCACACAAAAGCAGCAGGTTGCAAATGCATCCTCAGACACATGACATGACATGACAGACACATGAGAAAAAACAGATAATAATAATTCAGAGAAGGTGCTTGCCTGACCGGGCAAGTCTGCCAAAGTTCTACTGGCCCACCTGCTATTTTTATTTGCCCCGGACAATCAGGCAACTATTAATGTCAGACCCTGCACGGTCAGGTGTCCTTTATTCTGGTCATATGGTCTCTGTCCTGTTCTGGTGGTCGCTGTCCTGGTCAGGTGGTCTCTGTCTTGGTCAGGTGGTGTCTGTCATGGTCAGGTGGTCTTTGTTCTGCTCCTGGTCTGAGTCTGATCATCCCTGTTCTGCTCTCAGGTTCGGCACTGTTGGAGGCTGTCTCCGCCAATGGGACCCCTGCTGCCCAGAGCGCTGTTACTGGGGCGACTAGTTCCTCAGGAAAGCGGCGCCTGGAAGAGCGGTCGGCTTTTGACAAACGTCTGCGGTTCAGCGTCCGGCAGACAGAGAGTGCCTACCGCTACCGAGACATCGTAGTGAAGAAACAGGATGGATTCACTCACATTCTACTGTCGTCTAAGAGCTCAGAGAACAACACCCTGAACCCTGAGGTACATTTCCATAGTGACTGAGTGCAGGGAACAACACCCTGAACCAAGGGTTACGTTTCCATAACAACTGAGCTCAGGGAACAACACCCTGGACCCAGGGGTATCCTCTTTGTAATAATTGAGATTTCTCACAATATTTTTTAGTTTTCTATTTTTGATAAATGATTCTTCTTTCAGTGGTTTGTTGCCATGGTTACCTCAGATGACATTCTTTATTCTTGTGTCAAGGTGATGAAAGAGATCCAGAGTGCCATGGCAACGGCAGCATCGGATGACAGTAAGCTGGTGTTATTCGGTGCCGTCGGCAGCGTTTTCTGTTGCGGTCTGGACTTCCTGTACTTCATCAGAAGACTGACAGACGACAGGAAGAAGGAGAGCATCAAGATGGCCGAAACCATCAGGTGGTGGCTTAAAGAGGTGGTGCAGGGGGGTGGGGGGGTCGGGATCAGAAGGAGGTCACACAGCAAGAATTGACCTTTGACGTCTCTCTGTCTCTCTATACCAGGACGTTTGTCAACACCTTCATCCAGTTCCGGAAGCCTATTGTGGCCGCAGTGAATGGGCCGGCGCTGGGCTTGGGCGCCGCCCTCCTGCCACTTTGTGATGTGGTGTGGGCCAATGAAAAGGCTTGGTTCCAAACACCATACACTGCATACGGACAGACGCCGGACGCCTGTGCCTCGTTCACCTTCCCCCGAATCATGGGTCTGGCCTCGGTAAGTCAATGAGTACATTGTAACCAGATAAACTAGGGTAGGCCATCATAAACTAGGATAGACCAGAATAAACTAGGATAGACCAGAATAAACTAGGATAGACCAGAGTAACAAGAACCTGCTCCACATTCTCCATACTGGTCCTCAAGGACCAGAGTTTGACACCCCTGTGAATCATCCAATGCTCTTCTCTTAAAACTGATTTCAGTCTTTTATCATAGCTTTCATCAGGTAGATTTGTGTTGAAGTATTCTAGTTCATGATTTGCTTTTGATCATTTATTGGCCGTGGGTGCCCAACAGTTGAAATGATCAGTTTCTGCCCAGAATGCATCAGACCAATCATGTGAGTTGTTCATGTGACACACCAAATGCATCACACTATCAACATGGCAGCTCCTGTGACACTGGATTCAGGCATCCTGTCCATTTTATACATGGATTATATTCTGTTACTGGTAGGCCTGGGTGATGTGGACTCAGATCCCATGAGGTAGAACCTGGATCTATCATCTGAATTAGGGATGCAACGGTACAGATATCTCACGGTTCCGTCTCTACCTTTGTTTTTGGGCCACAGTTTGGGTTCGGTTTTAGTACATGTTTTGTGCATACAGAGAACATTTTTTTTTCACCCAGTGCTGCATAGGAATGTAAAAGAAAATGGCGATATAAAAACGCTACGATTACGTACCACACGTATTTCCGTGTTATTGCACCACCCAGTATTTTATGTGTCACTGCACAAGGACAGGTTCCTACAGGAACTTAAAGTCAGTTACTGTGTAGACAACGTATTTAATCTCAGGTCGTTTTGGGTTGGGGGGTTGAATGTACTCAGGTGCCTTTTTTGGAAGTGGTGGACCCTTTGTTCCTTTCTTAGTTAACCCCTTGTGTTCCTTTCCAAAATTAACCCATTCTATTCCTTTCCTAGTTAACCCCTTCTTTTCCTGCCCTAGTTAACCCCTTTTATTCCTTTCCTAGATAACCCATTCTGTTCCTACCCTAGTTAACCCCTTTTGTCCCTTTCTTGGTTAACCCATTCTGTTCCTTTCCTAGTTGACCCGTTTTGTTCTTGCCTTAGTTAACCCCTTCTGTTCCTGCCCCTATCTATGTTGGACTGTTCAAGGTTAAGTGATTCTATTCTGTTTCAAGTCAAGAGGTTAAGTTAACTTATTCTATTCTATTCCAGGCTAATGAGCTGTTACTGAGTGGCAGGAAGTTGACGGCTCAGGAGGCATGTTCTAAAGGTTTGGTATCGCAGGTTCTTTGGCCTGGAACGTTCACACAGGAGGTGATGCTGCGGATCAAAGAACTGGTGGTGGTGGATTCTCTGGTAAGTCCACAGGGTTCTACAGGTGGGTTAATTTTAAGGTTAAGAGTAGTGTTAGGGTTGGCATTAGTGTTTGGTTTATAGTTAGTGTTAGTCATAGTGTTTGAGTTAAGTTTAGTATTAGTGTTAGGGTTCAGGTTACCATTAATGTTGGGATTCAGGTTAGCATTAGTGGTAAGGTTAGCATTAGAGTTAGGGTTCAGGTTAGAGTTAGCATTAGTGTTAGGGTTCATGTTAGCATTAGTGGTAAGGTTAGCATCAGAGTTACGGTTGAGGTTGGCATTAGTTTTAGGGTTCAGGTTAGCATTAGTGGTAGGGTTAGCATTAGTGTTAGGGTTCAGGTTAGCATTATTGGTAGGGTTAGCGTTATTGTTAGTACCAAGTTACTACTAAGTACTAAGCTAGTAACCAACCCTAAACCTAACCCTAGTTGGTCAAGCTGTTCATATAGACCTGGTGGTGGCAGCGTCCTGACAGTCTTTGTATTCTACTCCTCTCTTGGCGGTCTGGTTCTCCTTCGGTGGTTCAGGTTCTGCAGGAGTCCAAAGCCCTGATGAGGAACACCAGCCGCAGTGCTCTGGAGCAGGCCAACGAGCGTGAGTGTGAAGCCCTGAAGAGGATTTGGGGTTCATCACAAGGAACGGACTCCATCCTGCAGTACATTCAGAGGAGGACTGAGCTCTGCTAAGACCAGGACCTGAACTGGACCAAGACTGGAATAGGACCATGGCCAACAGTGACTCGGCAGACCGGGCTCCTTCTGCTACTGTAACTCAGAATTGAAGTGGTCTGGAATGTAGAGTTTTTCCTAAAGCTTTTAAACTTGGTTCAGTTGGAGCGTTTCAGAGGTGGAGTCCTGTGCTGTCAGCCCTTTTAGTTCCATCACATGCTGCCTAAGGAGTTTGGATCAGATATGCAGGGAACAGTAACAGAACATACACAACACAACCTGCTCAGGTGAGGAAGGGCAGTTCATTCACACCTACAGAATAAGACTGTAGAGCAGAAGGTTCAGAAGTTCAACCACAGCAGAACAAGTGCTCTCCCACACCAGTGTCCGTCAACACTTGGACCGTTCTCTACATGGACATGACCTCTGACCTACATGGACTGAGTGGAGGACTTAAACTGGCTCTTACCTTTCGACCTTTGTGTTTCCTGTTGTAGCCTTTTCAAAACAGGACAGCTGATTTAATATGAATCTGTATATTAAGCCCCACCCACAGGACTAGTATGTGTGTGGGTGTGGTCTTACGGTCATTATCATGGCCTGAGTTTGTATTTTTCAGATCAGACTCAGAATGAGCTCAATTATGAACTTGTCATTTCATAATTTGGTGCAGTTTGTTTTGTTCTAAGTATATCCATTATTTGTATTTTCAAAGACTAGGAAAAGAAAATTAAAGATGTAAACAAGTGAAAAAGTAGGTGGAACTTAATACCCCTGCCCTCTAACACAACTCTTTGACCCTTGTGCTCACCGATACCCCGCCTACCCAGGGATTCCCTTTGACTCGTCATTTTCAATCTTTTCAAAACCTTTCATTGTAGTAATACAATAGTAGTTATATAGGAGCATTATATATAGTACTTCAATAGTAGTTATATAAGATCATTATACATAGTCCTACAATAGTAATTATATAGGACCATTAAATATATATAGTACTGTAGTAGTAGTTATGAGAGCATTATATATAGTACTACAATAGTAGTTACAAAAGAGCATTGTATATAGTACTGCAAAAGTAGTTATATAGGAGCTTTTTTTATAATTCTCC
>JAPSES010128242.1:0-15731 GCA_029822895.1 Maxillicosta whitleyi
TATCTATCTATCTATCTATCTATCTATCTATCTATCTATCTATCTATCTATCTATCCGTCCATCCATCCATCCATCCATCCACCCAAGGAGGAAAGTTATGAGTGATCATCAAAACCCACGTGATTTTTAACAGTATTTTTTATCCTCCAGACTTCATATCTGTACTGTTTCACAGCATAGAACCTACTTGAAAATTTGCTCTGACATTTTCAGCAATTTCCTGCAATCTTGCCACAGTCAACACATGCATATAATGGCCTCAGCAATGACTCCGAATCAACCAACCTGGGATTTGTATGATTTTGTGTCGCATTTAGTATCACTTTAGCTCACTTGGAATCTCATTTAAGATGAGATTAGTAATAATATCCAATAGATCCTAGTAGTTCCTGGTCACGTATAAAAGAAATGAAACAAATTCTTTGATGAGTTGAGGCGAACTGAGCTCATACTGTCGGTGGAAAAGTGGTACTATGTCACCATGTCTAACGCTGAATCATTCTAGATTCACAATGAGAATACATTTACTTTCTTTTGCAGTTTCTTTTAGATTATTATTTCCATACAAGAACAAAGTACTACATTTCTTTAAAGGCAAGCAGTTGTTTTACACTAAACAGTAAAAACTGAAGTCAAACTATGCACATACGGGGGTGCACATAGGAGTCCACTGCCATCGTCAGTCATTCAAAGGTTGTGAAAATGATACATTTATGTTTTAGTAATTTTAAAATTTTCTTGACATACTGAGACTTTTAGGCTGTTATGTTATTCATCCATTCTGGGACATCGGTAGCTATTCTGGGCCCCCCAAAAGCTAAACATTATGGACAATTGCTACAAGAAAGTGTTTGTTGGAGTAGCTTCGATGACTCTTGTACGCCAAAGTTTAGAAAATATTTCTTCTAACTTATGTTCCACACTTGAGTAGTCTGCCATCCTGTTTTCTCAGTCTATTCAAGACTGAGAAAACAGGATGGAACTGGTTCATTCAATTATGTCAATTATGTCAATTATGCCCGATCTACTTCAAACCAACCAATTACAAGTCTTGGGGGGAATGGGGGGTTGCAATGCATCATACGCACGACTCATTTTTGTTGCGAGTCCAAGTCACTTCCAAATCTACAAATGACTCAACAACCATTGTTGGTTGTTTGATGAAAAAATAATGCGTCATGTCCATGTTATCAGTGATTGGTTTACTCAGCACCTGTTAGTCCCACCTTCATTTGGCCTCAAGCCCTGTGATTCCAGATGGATTTCTTATTGAGAAAGGCAGACGGCTGGCCCGGCTAGGACACGAGCACAAGACGGAAGGAGAAAAGAAAAAAAAAAACACCAGGGACTCAGTGGCTATTAAGTTAAAGTAGATGCAGCAGATTCTCCAAATGTCCAAATACAAGTGCTTGGACCATTACGTCCCATTTCCACTTTGTGGGACTGGCTCAACTCGTTACTCTGATGCGGCACGTTATTGCCGTTATGTCATCTGCTCAGAGTTGCTGAAAACTCACTTGTTGCATATTTTCTCATTTGAACTTTTATGTCCGCCACCAAAAACTGAGTCTACATGACCGGCCATGGTGTAGTTTTGTTTCATCATGTGGATTCATGGATCACTTTTTATCGTCTACTTCTGCATATGATTTTTGTAAAACAGTGGGTCACAGAGAAAACTGTCTGACCAATCAGTGGTCTGGACTGATTATACGTCAATTAGTTAGTATTGCTTGGATCTATGTCGGAGGTGGTACCAAAAAACTAGTACCAGGTACAGGGCCTTTTTTGTAATGCAAAAAAAGGCGAGTCAAGTTGGTACCGTGTAATAGAAATGGGGCATTAGAGTGTTTCTAAATAGGGGCGGTACCTGCACATACTCCCACCCCTGAATGCAAATTTGTTTTTTGGGGGTGCGACATAGTAAATGATGAGGTGAGGGAGGTGTAATCTACAGAGCTATACAACCCACCACATACAGGTTCGTTGCATTACCTTTCAATAATATATCCAGCCCCAACGTCCCAAATTTTGCAGAGCTGGGGGTGGCAGAAGGCTCATGATCACACTAGTGAGGTTTTGTTCCAAAAAAAAAGGCTGAGAAACACTGATTTAACACGATGTTTTTTCATTGAAGTGAGAAGGTAGAAAGTTCCCAAAGGTCATGTAACTTAAAATGGTCCTACTTGTACTGTGGTGAGGACACCAGAAAACACTGCCTGAACAAATTTAGTCAGCTGTATACTATCTAAAGGTCTATTTACTCATTACTTTAACTCACAGCTATACAAAGACAATCATAGCGTGGAAAGAAGGATGAAAACTGCATTAAGTGGAATTAGAAATGCCACAGTTATGGTTAAGGTGATCTGCAACAGTGTTGTGTTCACTGACATGATGAATAAAAGCGAGGGATTCTCTAATTGCCCAGTCCCTCTGTTAAAATATAACAAATCTGTTATGTCTGGTAGGAATTGACTGCTAATAATATTAAACATTAAGCAAATGCAAGTGGACATGCAGCCAATGCAGCTGGCAGAATTATAAGGATGCAAATGATGTCGCCGTAAAGTACAGAGATCATTTTAATCAATTAGCTGAAGGCATTTGCGTCGCTGATTACAGTAGAGATGATACTAATGAATGAACGTGCTGCTGAGGTTGAGAGCGAAATATCTGTGTCTCAGCTGTAACAGATGCCGGAGCATGGCCGAATGCCGCCGGACTGCTAAAATTTTGCAGATGGACTTGATATTTCAGAGTCAACCTTAGTTCAGCTCCACAGCAAAGAATGTAACGCACGTTTGACTGAGAGGCTAGATGAAAACACAGTCCTGCTGTGACATAGATTGGAGTTTGAAGAGCCTTTCAGGGCGCTGTTCTCTGCTGTCCTATTTTATATGAGTGTAAATGTGTTTCTTATGTAACATTAACATATTGATCGACCATTCAGACATCTAGAATTATTATTTCAGCAGTGAGGTGAATGGATTAGAGCCAGAAATGGACTTCAAGATAATTTTTCACTTTCACTCTGGGTCTGTCATTATTATTTTAAGTATGAATACTAATGAGTGTGAATTTTGCCTCTGCAAATAGAAAAAAAAAGAGAAAACTTTGTGCATAGTAATCCCTTACACACTCAAATTTTTTGCATAATTGCTCCCGTTTCTGTTCATTTGTTCGACTGCAGCTGCTATTTTATTATGAAGCCAAAGGACAAGTAGATACTTTTTGGAACCTAAAAACATGGACTTCTGAGTCATGCATTTCCCTCTGTGGGAAGGTCAAAGGTCACTGTCAGATATAGGCTATTAGTCATGAAACTGGTAGGGATTCGGTGTCAAACTCAAGGACGGTTCAGTGAGGAAGGTTCTTGCAGAGTCGTCAAGTATTAAGGTCTGTTTTCCTGTTCTCTTTGGAACCATGCTGCCTCCAGGTCACCTCTGAAAAACACACTTATGTAGCACAGTTAACTTAAAGCAATATTCTGCATGATCACGTCTTAAACTTTATAGAATAGAATATTACATTACATTTGGCTGACGCTTTTATCCAAAGTATATAGGCATGTACAGTATAGCCTAAAGGGCCTTGCCTAAGGGCTCACCTGGGATTGGAATTGGCAACCTTCCGAACCAAAACTCTGCGGTGACAACCACTAGGCTATCCAGTCGCTCAACAGAATAGAATAGAATGCTTCATTGTCATTGTGCGGTACAACGAAATTGTGATGAATCTCCGGTTCCACAGTGCAACAAATTCTAAATACCTTATAAAACCTTATAAACCTGTTCATAGCATAAAACCTACCTACAATATAAACCTTCTACAGTATAAAAACCTATATCCAACAGTCGGTGCAATTGGCACAATATAGGCTATAGTTTTTTTTGTAAAAATTCCACAAAAAGCGTAATTTAAGACATTTGGAGGAATACTAGACGTCTGAATAGTCAGCTGAAGAGTCTGCTTGTGACTGAAGGGTTGCCAGTTCAATTCCTGGAACCAGGAGAAAGTTGTTGGCCAATGTACCTTTGAGCAAGGCACTTAACTGTGTGATACATGATGATCTAGTAATGGGTTAAAAGCATATGACAAATTTCACTACGTAGTGCAGGTTTACGTGTGTAACAAACCACTTCTGACAAAATAAAGATTCTATTCTATATAAAGCTAGACTTGTGTAGCGCCGTTCAGGCTTTAGAGGATCCAGTCCGATGCTCGGTCATGACCTCCTGGCTTCACTTTAAAATCCTACAGTGTAATGTTTCAACCTGCAGCATGATCCAGAGGCCAGTGTTCCTCCTTAAATGTTGGAAATTGACAACAAAGGCAGAGTGACATTGATAAATGGACAAAAAAGAAAAAACAGAGAAGCATTTAGATCAGATCAGATAGCTTTGTTTCCTAAAGCTATCGCCATAACAACTCGACAAAACATCACTTGGACACCTATAACATGTGCAATATCTGTCAAATGTTTAACCTTCCATATTATTTTTTTTTAATCAATGTTATTTTAATTTTTACTCTGTGACTTGGTAGCTCAGTGGTTAACGCCACTGACTTTTGAGCAGAAGATGGCTGTTTTGAGACCCAGGTGATCCCTTGGATAAGGTTTTTTACGCTATACATCCTAATAGCCACAAGGGGGCGCACACCTCATTGTGCTGGTTCCAAGCCCGGTTGCGTCAGGATGGGCATCTGACGTAAAAACCTGTGCCAAATCAACATGTGAAGGTGATTCGCTGTGACGACCCCGGAAGGAAAGAGCCGAAAGAAATCTTTTTATTTTTTACTCTCATGCTATTTTTGCACTAGTTAATTCTATTCTTTCATACAAACCTAGTTACGATATTTTTTTATGTAAATAATGTGTGCCTTCTGACTGCTATTTGTTTGTTGCACTAAACGTCAACAAATGTCAGAAATTAACCAGATGGAATCACTAACAAACAACTCGTAGAGACAAAGAAAGTGATAAAAAATTTAGATGGACTATTGTTTCCTCCACTGGACACAGCTCTAAATGAAAAAAAAAAAGGAGATTAAAATGCTGAAAGGGCAGCGTTTCTTCTACACGTGTGAGTTTGATTGCGAAAGTATCAAGTTATTATGGGATGTTTTTGTCTTCGCTAAATTGCCATTTGGTTCAAACAAAAGTGTAACAATTCTGACCTTGTATGGATGATTCCAAACAAGTCTTTAGTCCAGCTATTGACAACACAAAATGTGGTTTTCCTGTGGGTATTTTCTATCTAAAAACAGAGCTATAATGTAAAGTATCAGTGTTATTTCACCGACTGTCAGAATAATCAGCTATGAGTTTTAGTTTGAAGCTGAAAACTCATTGAGTGTCGATTCGTTTTGGTAGTACTAAGTATGTTCCGGTACCAGACGTTCCCCTGCTGTTGAGAATTTGGAATATCAATACAAGATAGAACCGTTTAAAAGGACACCAGCGCAAACTGTTGTTGTTAAGAGCTCAGAGTGAGAATATACAAATGTGGAAGGCTGTCTTTTTCAGAGAGGGGGGGTTAAAAAACAAGTGATCGACAGCTGTAATGCCCAATCACTGTCAAAACCCCTAAAGTAACATCTATTATCCTCACACACAGTCTCCACTCTTCCATAGCTGCACAAAACAGTGTTGTATCATTTACCTCCATATTCTGTACGTGCTCTTTCCTGATCTGTCATCTGCAGCTTTAATTAATGTAACTGCTGACTGTTGGTTTGTGCCTGACTGGCCACACAGCAGCTATTTGTCTATTTATACCCACAAATGTGCAGGAAAATACATAATGTTGTATGTTACTGAGGCTGCACAGAGAGGAAAGTGTGATAGATGAATGGGTCTGACACAGGACTTTTGCACTGGATAGCAAGACCTGAAACTCATTTTCTTTTTTATAATTTTTCCTGATTTATTTAACCCTTTACATAGCGCTCATTGAAGCAAAAATAAGTTTCAACCTTAGTGTGTTATTGGACATCATCATTTACCTCCTTGTAGGTTGGCGTGACAACAGTCTCCCTCTTCTCGACATGAAACATCTGAGCAGCACTTGATTAAAACTACTGTTATAAGGTCATAAACTGACAAAATCACTCATTCCGTATTTACAACTTCAAAATCTCTATATAATCTATCTGAATTGCTGTATAGTGTTAGAAAAACCAACATTCTTCTTGACCTCACTAGTTCTTTTCAGACCAGCCAATGTATGTATTGTATGTGATATTCTTTCATGCTTACATTTTACACTATACTGATTTTTGTCATACACTTTTAGACATACATTCTAATGTTTTTCTTTTTGCATAAGGACCACAATGGAAATACGTTCATTTGAGCTTTTTTGTGTTATCCTTTAGACACATGTGCAAGGTACATGAGCACCATTTATTTTATTTTGTTATTTTATCAACATTGAGCAGTGTCAATAAATCAAATCAAATCAAATACTATTATTATCCATGTCCATGATGCGTTTTCGGCAGAGGATGTTGCTTTGACAAAAAAAAAAAAAAAAAAAAAAAAGGAGATGTCGTATTCCTACCATTTGTCCCTTGACATTAAGTCAACATTTCTATACTAGACAACCACAAACTGACATGAACAGGACAGGGATAATATACACTGGGGCATGGGGAGAAAACAAGACACAGGTGTGAACAATTAGGGCGGGGTCAGGCAAAAACAAGTGAGAATGACAGGAACAGGAAGTAAAGAGAACAAACCCACACAGGAGGGAAACTACACAATAAAAGACAAGACAAAGACTAAAGACTGAGGGCAGATGTGACATTTACTATAGATGTAGGTGTACGTATGTGATGTATGATGGCATAGGTTGTAGGAGAAAAACTACAAATCTACAAGTGAATGTACAAATGGCATGTAATGTAATATAGCCAGTCCATTAGAGAATCAAGGAGAAAAGGAAACATGCACATTATATTTCAACGTGTTTATTTGTTGTGTCTCGGTCTTGCTACATGTGCCTAAAAAGAGAAGGAAGGTAGAAGTAGAACTAAAGGTCAATGGTGGAATGGTGTGGGTGGAAATTCAACTTACCTTTGTGTCTTGTCTGGTCCCAGGTGTTACAGCTAAAAGAGTCCCCCAGGAAGCCGGAGCACCTTAAGAAGGTTCCAGGAGGGACCACTGTGGGAAGAGTAGCAGGGGTGTTTTAATGGAAGGGCCAAATCTAATTGATCTTTTTAATTTCTTACTGTTAACTTAATAAAATATATATTTTTATAGGAGTTTGTTAAATTAATTAATCACTGTACTGTTTAGAAATGGGTCATTATTAATAATTAATGACAGGGGAAATAAACGTACCTGTACTACAGCATAGTGTAGACCAGCCGATAAAAGCTGCTTCTCTGCCTGTACTGAACCAAGAACATGTCTTTTTTTGCATAATTTTTATGTTTTAAACCTTTTTTGTAATTCAGGACACAGGATAAACTTTCAACATGAAAGATATTGTAAGCAAATAATCAGGAGATTAAATATTGCAACCGCCATTTAAAAGAAAAAGTCTTATTTGCTTATTTCTAAGTATTTTTCTTTTGCTGTTGTTGTTGGTTTTTTTTTGGGGGGGGGGGGGGTACACTTTGGTCTGCACCTGGACTCTGTTCCTCCAGATAGGTCTACCGGTGACATGGAAACAAAGATGACACAGAGCTGTCAAAAGGTGGCTTTAATGCAACACTGAACATTACATCTCTTTTCTTTGCTATTTTCCACTCATTTTCTTGGTTTACTTATTTTGCCACTTTTGACCCAGATCGACCTGGTGACATCCACTCATATCTTCACAGTTCGCTTAAAAAAATAAAATAAAATAATTACTGCATGCCCACCGGGAGCTAAATGTTCAGTTCCCCAACGCTCTGATTTATGGCCTGAACATGTCGGCCAGTTCAGGATTAGGTGCATGAACCACCACCGGCACAGTTCTGTGGGTCAGAGACAACAGGTTTGATTCCATATTTAATGTTTGTAGAAATGACCAAAAATAGTCATGTAGGGACTTCAACAAAAATGAGTCACTGAGAGGCTGAAGACAGGGCTTCTATTTGTCTGACGCACTTAGCAGAGAAAAAAAGTAACGGAGATTCCAAAAAATAAGCGTAACTTTTTTGTCATGATTCTATGATGTAATGCTCTGTGGAGGGTGTGTTCTCCTCCTTCTGTGCCTGTGATTCACCCTGCAACCTAATTAGTGATTGTGGCCACCTGATGGGGACAGCTGGTCCTAATCAGGTGGCCACTATATATACTAATGGTTTCCTCTGCTCATTGCCAGATTGTAACCTAACCGTTCTATCCAGCATTCCTGTTTCTGATCTGATTCCTGTGTCCCTACCTGTTTTGTGACCCGGACCTGAGTTAGACCGCCGCCCGCCTTCAACCCTTGCCTGTCCGACCACGTCTTGGATTTGCCCTTGGTAACAACCCTTGCCTGTGACCCCGTCTGCCTGCTCGCCCCTGCCCTCGACCTCTGCATGAACACGGACCACGCTTCAGCCCAAGCCCACCGGACCCAGCACTTCAGCCACGGACTCACGAACTGGTTTTTGTGCTGAACGGTACGTTTCTGAACTGTGTCTCCTTCAGGAGAATAAACTGTGTTTTTCTGAGCTTGTTGGTTTGGTCTGCTTCTGGGTTCAACTCTTCGGCTTATGTCATTTTTTATTAATGAATAGGGCTATATAATCAATTTATGTTTGTAAAAGTAAGTTTCTTTCAGCTTTTCCCTTCCGGAGTTGCTACAGCGAACCACATTGACAGGTTTGTATGTTGGATGCCCTTCCTGACAAAACAATGCTTGGGACCAGCACCCCCTTGTGGCTACATTGGGATATACAGCGTAAAGGACCTTTCCCAAAGGTCCACCCGGGTCTCGAAAAGGTCATCTTCTGCACCAAAGGCACTGGCATAAACCACTGAGCTACCCAGTCGCTCTTACATAACCAATTTATGATAATGTGCACAAACTAATAATCAACGTGATCACAGTTGACAAAGAAAATTGTGGTCAACCAAAAATACGGCGTCCCTGCTTACCCTCTCTCATTTCCTCTCCACAGGTGAGCAGGTGCCTATATATAACCTTCTGCGCCCATTTCCATGACCTACTTATGACTAATTAACCGAAACATACAAAATAATAAAAAAAATATCTTAAAAACCCAACAAAATACATCCAAATTCATTCATGGCTCCTATAAGTCACTTCCCTGATAAAGGGTTAAGAGGTCGGTTCAACCTAGGCAACAAAACAACTTGTTTACTTGGTTAAAACTTTGACTATTAAAAAAACATTCAGGCTCAACTGTCACACAATGCAAGTCCCAAGAAGTAAACATCATGGTTTATATAGAACTCAGAACACGGGTATAAATTATATAGAACATCTGCCTTAAAATGTACCAACCTGGATTGCAGAAAAAGTCGACAGTAGGTTTTCTATATGTGACACGAGCATGTGAATAGATCAAAATAAAGTAAAATAATAAACAAAAAAAGATCATATTTTTTCGCATTCCTTTGGCGATGTTGTGTTGGTTATAAATCCGTCGAAGATTTTATGGAACAATTTTGCCGGGCGGAAGGGTCTCATGTGACTCCTGAACTGTTTTGTCGGGGAAAATGAGTCACATCCATCCCGCTGAGTGACACTGTATCTCTATTTACAGAGGGTACATTGCCATATTTTTATTTAGCCGATTCTAAATCATGAAATGCTGCACCTGGCTTCGCTCCCAACTCCCTCCTCTTTCACTGAATTACTGTCAAGGTGTGAGCGTTTCATGACTCATCACGGAGGCTTCCTCTGCACCTTTTTTTTTTTCCCCGTCTCTCATCACCTTTTACAACAGCTCACACGCTCTTTAACTTCACTTCCTCTTCTCTCAGTTGGTACGAGGCAGGTCTAATTAGCCTGAATTATTTGGCTGATGGTCTGTGAAACACATTGCGCCAATTATCAGTGTACTACAAACAGACTTATCTGTGAAATCCCTCTGCCTGGGAGGGTGAAGAGGATGGAAACTTGATAAATATGCAAAGAAACCAGGTCACAGATACAACTACACTTTGGTCAAACTGTAAACTAAAAACAGACAAACAGCTCCATTTTGATTTGAATTCTATATTTATATAAATATTTATACAAATACCAAATTTCTTATTTTTCTCTTATATTGAATTTTTCACTTTTTTTTCTTCTCTGCACTTGCTCGTTGTTACATTTCCCCATGGTAGGATAAATAAAGCCTGATCTTATCTTATCTTTTTGTCTTGACATGAGGTAATGTTAACACAATGCTAGAGTTTTCTCCAAAGAGTTGATCCACAATGGAGCTAACAGGGTATCGAACCTTAATTGATCCGACCAGAAACATGACACAAAACCAATGCTGACGTTGTCCAGTGTCTACTTAATGGGAAATCATTACCAGTTAACCAGGTTCATCAGCCAATAAAATTTAAAATAGACTGAAAGAAACTTTTAACGTGAAATAATGAGTTTTGCCAGTTGAGTTGCCAGGAAACAGTCACTGTTTTGATTAATCCTAGTAAGTATATTGTAGAAGCCACCGTGGGGCATCATGGAGCTTTTTGCCCATCCTTCATTACTGTTGTTGGATGAACCAGAAAACATCAATTTACTATTTTTTATTTTTTTTGTAAGCTCAAATAAACTTTTTTCTTGTATAAGATCTAAATCTTAGCCCTGTCTGTGCATTTGGGTTCTCCGCTCTGAGTTTGAATGTGACATTTTCCTATATGAATGAAAACGGGAGAAATTCAAAGGTTGTTACATCAAAACAGAGAAAACTGGAGAAAAGGTCAATATTTTTTTGTTATGTTTTTTTTGTTTGTTTAGCAATGATATCAATAACTGAACATAAGCCCATTGTCTCCATCCACCATAATTGATCCAACTCCATGGGTTTCGCTAGAGAATCGATGTTGTAGAAAATGAGTGTTTCCATGGTAACTACAAAGCCTCTCAACGTCCAAATGGGTCATATCTGACGATCGTGAAAAGATGACAAACCGCTGGTTATTTCACTTATTTACATTGTATTGATAGGATCAGTGGATCAACAGGTATTAAACAGGTTAGATCAGTGAATGGTTTTAGTCACTGATCAATATACGGGTTTTTAGATGAAGTCTGTTCCTTTTTAGTCTGTCAGCACTTACATGTCAAATCATCAAGTGCATGATGACTCCCTCACTGATGTTTTTGGTCTTTCTGTACACTTTCTGTAAGATAAATTTTGCCAAAGGGGCGTCCCAGTGACTCACCTGGTAATGCACATCCCACATAGGCCAAAGTCTTATCACAGCAACCCAGGTTCAGTTCAGGCCTGAGGCCATTCGCTGCATGTCATTCCCCTCACCCACCCCTTATCCTGTCTCTCTCCACTGCATCTATCAAATAAAGGCAAAAATACCCAAAATAAATCTGCAAAATAGACAGAGTTTGCTGAAGGGAGCCACTCGCAGTTCAGATGTCAATCATTAAAAGCAAACAAGGAACTTTTTTTCTTCAGTTATTGACAGTGAATAATGTGTGTAAAATAATATTGGTTCAGCGTAAGGACATAACCCAAAGAAAACATATCTAGATATATTGGGAATATCTGGATATATTGGGAAGCAAGTATTAAAAAAAAAAAGTGAAGTACTGTACTTTCCGGAATATAAACCGCTACTTTTTTTTTTTCTGCTTTGAACCCTGCGGCTTATACAAGGATGCGACTCGAGTATAGATTTACTCAAGCTTAACTCATTAGCTCAATCCCAAACCGCTCCCTACTCACTTCCACTTCACTGCGAGTGTCCCTCCAAACGGAATATTCACTCGCAGCTTTGGATTAAGGGGGAGGGCATAAAAGTGACACCGAACGAGTGTGACGCCCTTGCTACCTTACCAGAAACAGGAAGGAACTGTTACCATGGAGACGGACAGTTGCCTGTGCCGCAGCTGTCATGCTGTTCAACAGGTTAAGCAGTGTTCTAGTTAGTGCAAAGTGGCATAGCGGCCCCCGACGCTAAAGTTTTGACCCTTTATGCTAATTTTCTCCCAATACACTTATTTTCAGTACAGTGTAGCAGCATTTTGACTGTAATTGTTTGCCCAGATCAAATGTGAAAAATGTTGTTTCACACACACAGGCTGGACTCTAAGCAAATCGGACCCAAAGGCAGAGCCAGAATTATGTGGGCGGAGCCACTAACTGAAAGGTATAAACTTTAAACCTACATACAAAAATTCACCTTTTGGTACTCTTAAAATGGACAATTTTTTGCTCAAATTTTAAAAAGGTCCGTGAACGCACAAACAGAGGGGCAGTGGATAGGGTTAAAGGATCACAGTAAAGATGGCGCGGGTGTGTCCAGACGCCGTCGCAGTTGCTCCGTACAGATTGTGCATTTTTTTTCGTTATTTATCTTGCTTTCTTTTTTTTACCTTTGCTGCAACTACATCCAATTTTACTTTATTTTAACCTGTGTATATTGTTATATGTTTCTATTTTATTTTGTTTTTATTTTGTTAATATTTCGTTAAAATTTCATTTTACTTATTTATTTTTTTTTAGCATTTACCTTACTTATTTCTTATATATTTACTGTGCACAATTGTGAGCTACCGCACCTTCATTTCACTGTCATTGCCTGCGATGTCATGTGACAAATCTTCTTGATTCTTGGATAGGGGTTGGCTTGGGCCATTGACACACCTTCATCATGGAAAACACACAAACAAATGCATATGTATTTACACCGAAGAAGAAGAAGAGTTCAATGGTTTCAGTGGCAGGAGGAAGATGGAGATAGAGATCAATGTGTTTTTTTTTGTGTTACAGACACTGTGTGGGGAAAAAAGCAGTGAAGGTAATGAAATAAATAATAATGATGAAATCTTTTTTGTGTAAATTTCTCATATTGCAATGTAGACACCTGAGGCTTATAGTTAGGTGCATCTAATATACTGCAATGCAATGTAAATAATGTAAAACCTATTCTATATGTCTTAATATCTAAGAAAATCTATTGTTGTTTTGACCATATATTAACACGACTGCAGTTTTTTTGTGGTGATCTTTTCCTTTAATAGTAAAACCACCCGCTCTTTGATGTCGAATGTTTTGCATGTTCCCTGCACATCATAAAACTGTAGATGCTACACAGAACAGCAGCTAACAGCTTACCTCGTTATGTTATAGAGCATATCGTGATGTTTACACTGCAGTTTTCAACGCGGCCAGCCCACTACATACGCTCCTAAAACTTATTAGCTATTCTGAATAGCTTGTGTTCCAGTTAAGATAATTCATCAGGGTCTCATTAAAGTGTTTTTAATGAATAGCAAGTGACTTAATGTGCTCCGGTGGTGACCTGTGATGCTTTAGAACATCATTAGAATTACTAGTCTTCAAAGTGTAGGCTGATCCATGCTGATTACGTTGGATGTGGACAAAGCAGTTTTGAAAACCTAATAAACTTCAAAATAAATGTGGCTTGGGTACAGCGTGATAGTTAATTAAATACAAACTAAAAATCTGCATACAGCATTCCACGTTCTGTCTTTTATGGACTTTGACTGTAATGAAAAAACTTAATTACCAAGGCTGTATGCATACAGTAAATCATCTTGTCAAACATTATTATCGTATATACTCAATATACATTACTGGCATTAAACAGTCACTGACCTGACACTAATAGTTCTATTTACGTTTAATTTACTTACACAAGAAAGCTTAAGAAATATGACAAGATGCAGTATAGTCTATGTAACAATGTCATTTGCTGTAACCCTCATTAGATAAAGGATCCATGCCATTTTATTTTGGTTTCTTGAGTAAAATGCATGTGTTCACAGTCTGTCGTCAATGTCACCATCTGAGAAACAGCAATTTAGGCACACAGAAAAAAAAAAAAAAAATAGACCAACTGCTGAAGTACTGCTGCCAAATTAGTAAAAGGTTAATTATATATATTATATAAAAGCACTGTTTAATTCTTTTGACTCTTCAGATCATATCACGTCATGTAGAGCTTCTCTAACAGATGGTGATACTGTTTTTAACCAACATGTCGGTCACATCTTAAATAAATTCTTTAAAGCAGCCTTGTACTTAGAATGAAGTTTATATTGAGAATGTAAATGTGTTACTGTCGATCATACTGCGTGATTTACTAAAGGTTTGTGCGTGTGAAAATGTGCGTAAATTTGACGGTGATCTACTAACAGGATGAAGCGAGGATTGCATTTCACAAATGGGCAAAATAGCTCACACAACCCATTTAGCGTGTTAGCCTTGATGAATATGAGTGTTTCTGACATCATTTATTTATTTATTTATTATAATTATTTATTATTTACTGGTTGCAGTGGCTGGTTTTGCATCTATTTAGCGCATCTGAAAAGCGCATTTTAATTGGCACAGGTTCACACAACACTGGCCGCAGTTGTTGTGGCGAGGAGGTGGCGTACGCACAAGTAAAGATAACAGAGAACAAATCTGTTCTGAACACGTCAACATTTTTGGAATGACAGAAGAAGAAAAAATCGAGACATTTTAGAACTTCTAGATGAATTTGGGCAGGATTTAGGGCCAACACTGCAAATATTTGGTTCTTTCCAAGATAAAAAAACAAGCTTAAATTTAGAAACGTTAGATAATTTATCTTGTTTTAAGTGTTTGTGTGTCTGAAGGCATGTTTATTTCTAGATTTAACAACCTTAATTCAACAATCTTGTCAAGTGAACTTAATTTATTAACTAATTTAACTTGTTTTTAGTTCCTATTTCCTCAGATTTAGTGTTTTTCATCACCTTTTTTAGACATCCCTTTTTTGCAGTGAAGGAGTCATACAGTACCTTTTCTGACAAAACTCATTACATTTCCTTGTGTCCAGATCATTCCAGTGCGTTGTTGCCATTAGTGCCTCCGTATCTCCATGACGACAACCGGTAGCGCACGCAAAATCCTCATTTAAATAGACATTAGATCTGTTGACATTTGCACAACCTGTTTTAATTAATCACCCCTGACATGCATGTTTGTGCCCATTATTTGTGATTTTAGTAAATTAGACCCTTGGTGCAAAAACTCAAGCAACACTCGTGTTTAACTAATGAAAGTAAAGAGAGTCTGACCCTCTGGTACACAAAAGTAATTTATTATTCACTTTGCACATGATTCATAACATAAACACAAAGAAACACAGTGCAACAACACATAACCTTTAATGTGGGCCAGCGCCATCCAAAACATATGAAGAAAGGTGTAAAATGTTTGAAACGTGGAATGAAGTGGAGCCCCTAAATACAAAAGGTGATTTCTTGAACCCATTAAGCCCAGTGCTACACTGGTGCGGCAGTTCCCAAATGACTTTTTCTTTAACTTTCACTTTATTTATCATTTGCTGGATCTTTATCATCTTCTGAATTTTGCATTTTTCCAGGGAAAATCATGTATTTTCCTCTACATTTAAGGAAAATGTTCTTCAATTTTAGATTAAAGTTGATGGATCTTCTATCAAAAGCAGAGAAAACAGTAGAAAAAGTGATGTTTTCAGTAAAATCTCTCATTAACTGAACATAAATATAAGTGTTTCCATCCACTGTCATTGATCCAACTCCATGGGTTTTACTGGTGAATCAATGTTGTAGAAGATGACGGT
>JAPSES010128314.1:0-15724 GCA_029822895.1 Maxillicosta whitleyi
GTTTTAAATCAATGTGGTGTTAATACAACACCAACACTCTTTATTATACACTGACACTGGCTATTTAACACTCCCATATTTGCTGTGTAAGTTGACAGTTGGTCTGGAGAACACAGAGTGGTCCATTTTGTTCTTAATATGAAAGACCTAGAGTACTGATTGGTCCAACCCTGATGCCTCTGAAACCAGAGAAGTTAATAATGGTTCACTTAACAAAGTCTGAGCTAACATTTGTACATGTAGTGCCTGACAATGATTTGCCACAGTATTCACATTCCATCAGCTATAGATGAATGATTTATTTATTTTATCTATTTATTATCTATTTATTTTGAGCAGAAAAAAAAACAAAAACAAAACTTTTGTGCGTACAAGTAGCAAAATCAAAGAAAATAATTTAATTAATAGAAGTGATCAATCAGGACAATATAGCAATTGCCATGTACACTTGTAATAACAAAATAAATTCAATATGCATTGTTCAAAACGGCGTGGGAAGAAGAAAACCTTTAAAGTCCCACTCCCACCTCTCATTTATACAACATAACACATTGTGTTTGCTTGCTGTGATCAGCCTTAAAGGGCCCCTGGCATGAAATGTTCCTCATTTTGATCATAAATATGTGTTCCCATCACCTGCTGAGGTCCCCAAAGTTTAAGAAACACTGACTGGTATTTCCCATGCTCCTCCACCTTTTTCAGTTTTATACGTCACTAACTCAGTGCGACCTCCACCCTCACAATTTTGAACCAGATAGACTTTCTCATTTGTTTGTTTTTTAACAAACGGATGATTTATGGCCCCTCTGTCCTAATCACATCATTCATTAAGTTCCTAAACTGCTTATATCACAGCTTTTTTTAATGAATGTGCTGCATCCTGGAAGGGCTATTTTTACATTTTTTAATTCAAAGCAGTTAATTAATTAATTACATGGGATATTAGACTGACACTTATCTCATCATTTACTCTATCTATCTATTATTGTTTTGTCCTGCTGCTGCTGCAGTTATATTGGATAGACGACTGACATAAGGTAGTTTTCATTTAACTGTAAATTAGGACTTGGAATGTGCCAAGTAATTGGCAACAATTTGCAATTACTTACCATTATTTGATATGACCATATAACAACAATACAGTAATGGTTATTGGCATTACTCTCCAATGGGTTTAGTATCTGAAAGATAACATATTGTGAATAAGCTCACATAATTATTATTAATATTCAGATTTTATCTTTCCAACATATTGGTGAAGGTCTGTCCATACTGTCCATATGGGAATGAACTCATTCGGGTGACATGACAATAAATATGTCTTATTGA
Organism: Maxillicosta whitleyi; assembly: GCA_029822895.1. Taxonomy (NCBI): domain Eukaryota; kingdom Metazoa; phylum Chordata; class Actinopteri; order Perciformes; family Neosebastidae; genus Maxillicosta; species Maxillicosta whitleyi. The sequence continues at coordinate 1,330 of JAPSES010128314.1, forward strand.
TTATTGAGTATTATTGAGTATTGTATGCAGCCTAAACAAGTGTCCTGCAGTCATATGTATGTTTTTAATATGGAGGATAAAATCATCTACTGATGATGTAAATATATGATGTGTTGGAAAAGTTCATTCTACATTCAAGGTTTTAATTTAGCCATTTTTTCAATATATGGAGTTTGTCGAACTGGAGATATTTGTAAGCAAAAAAAAAAAAAAAAATCACCAACTACATAAAAACAAACATCTAATGTGTAAATGAAGTGAATATAGTCTCAAGGTTCACTTAGAGAAAAAAGCCAAAGTAAACTAGTTTCTGAGCAACAGGGACGTCAGCATCAGAAGCATTAGGTGAGGCATGAAGGTTATTAGTTGACACCAAAGCTACACTGGCTATTTTTGTTCCTGTTAGTCAGATGACTGAACAACTGGCATTTTGGAAGTTTATAAAAGATTAGTTGGACTCATCACTAGAATATTTTAATTGCATTCTCGGATTTATGTGAAGCATTTATTCCTGAGTATAACCATCTAATCATAGGAATAGTTCTGAAAAAGGAACAGAAGTGAATAAATATAATTTAGATCACATTAGTCATTTCTCTGGTGAGGCTTTTTACATATGATAAAATATTCACTTAGTATCAAAGCATCGACAAAAGCAGAAAGCATTAATCATATGTGATGGAAACTCAACAGAAGTGCTGCCATCACAAATGACACTTAGAGGCAACTTCACTGTTCATGAACTGAATACTAATTAGCGTAGATTGGCGTGTCATTATTTTTTTTCCAGACAAAGCCACAGCATTAGGACTTATCTGGTAACACCTCTCCTGTTTCCATATTGATTGCATTTTACATTTTAAACAGTAATGTGCACAATACATATAAATTGCAAATTTCTTTTCCCTCTGCCGAACACAATCAAGGTTTTACCACAGATGTAGACAATTTCACCAAATAAATATTACATAATGACACAAAAAGTAGCCAATGTGTATTACATCAACATAAATCTAAAATACATTAGGGATATTTATGTAAGACATACCGATACTAAGATCTTGCATCACTGACATTCACTATCAGGAACAACAGGAAATAATCACATTGCATTTTTTTTTTTTTTTTAACCCGCCTCCTTTTCTGTGGTGAGAAAAGTTCATCTTACGGTCACCTCCCTAAAGTAAGACGTTTGCTGCTTTTGGATATCATGCCCCTGTAACCCATATAACAGCCCCTGACTTCAGCCTCCAGCATCAGTCAGCCTAAAGCCGTGTTTATGTCACTGCTGACCTTTTGAAAGGTACAGGATCTGCTAAGTGTCTGTGCCAGGAGCTTGGCAGCCCGTAAAGAAAACAGTTGTTCCAAAAGATCAAGAAATCTTATTCATCATCGTTCTAAACTAGGGTACGGTCTACTTTCTTGTGTACTGGTTGTAAGTAGCCTTATGTGGTAACACGTCTTCTGAACCAAAAATGGACAAAACGTTCAAGTCGTAAACTGAACATAATAAATTGAGATCTATTTTTTTCTCTTGGATGCTTCAGACATTAAAATGAGTGGGGTGTATGTGTCATCTTGAAAGTAGTGTCAGGGCTCAGTTTGTGTGTCAGTTCTTGGTAAAACACTTCCGTTACAAGAGATACAGTTAAAAATCAGGTTCTGGATGTTACTCCTGACATTTGCTCCTGACGGCCGTGACATGAGCACAGGTAACGCTTCAGATGCATACGCACTTTGCTGTGCAGTGACGCATAGATGAAAGGATTATAACATGCAGAACTCATGGCTATTAAATGACAACACACTTGTAGAACATTTATGTAGCGCTTGTCTATGATATGGAACTCTGGGTCCAGGTCCAGCAACAGGTTCAGCACCTGTATAGTGACACAAGCATATTTGTAAATGAGCTGAATCTGTAATAAATTCTTTAAAAAAAAAACAAAAACAAAAAAAAAAAAACAGATTAAAGCCACAGTTAAGGATGTGCAAAATTCCTTCTATGTATGACCAGTTTCAAGTTATCCCCCAAAAACCTAAACAGTAGGGGTGTGTATTGGCAAGAATTTGGTAATACAATACAAATCACAATACTAGGATCATTATACGATATATCACGATACTGTTAAAAAAATTTTTTTTGTTTGTTGTTTTACAGTCATTAGAGCTTAAGATCCTGCTTAAATGTTCATATTCTATTAGTTCATCATAACATCATACATCATATAACATCACATAACATCATAACATTATTTTTGTGCAATTCCAACAAATGAACTAACACCTGCCTCTCAGACAGTAAAAAGTACTTTAGGACGCTTCAAATAATCATAAATTAATAACTGTGTTACATAATAAGAAATAAAATATAAACAATAAAGAAAAACAAAAACAAAGCGCCGCCCAATCTACATTTGAATAAATACTTAAAAATATTGATACACTACTTTTTAATATCGATACAGTATCGTGAAATGAAATATCGCGATATATTGCAGAACCGATATTTTCTTACACTCCTACTAATATCTTGTGAATCATTAATTGTATCAATACATTTGTATAAATCAGGTAAAATGCAGTTTCTGAGCTTTACAGCATGATCAGATATGACCCATTTAGATGTTCAGAATCTCAATAGTATAATAAATAATAAATGGTAAAACAAACAGTTCTAGGTATTAAAAGTTTATATGTATAACCCTTCTAGACCTATTGCGTTTGAAGCTGAATATAACCTTTAGCATGTTTCCTCTGTGATTGTTGTACACGTTCAAAGCTCATACTACACTTTAATACCTTTGTAATATGACGATTGCCAGGAGTTAGGATTTTGCATGGTTCATTGTGGATAATTTTGTCTTTGTTGCTACATTTACTTGATGATGAGTTTCTGTGGTTAATGATATGTAAAACACAGGTAAAAATTCCCTCTTTTAAAAAGAAATCACACATCAACACTGAGGAGAACAGTAGAAAAGTCACCTGCAGAGGAAGCCAACACAGGGCAAAGGCCAGGACTGAGGCCACCAGCAACGAAAAGGTCTTTTTTCTCCTTTTGCTCCATCTCTGCTGGCTGTTGTACGGTTCTCCAGGTACTGTGTAATGCTTTAAGCTGACAGTAATGGCACAGTAGGAGACGCTGACGGACAGCAGTGGGATCATGTAGGTGGCAATGAGAATAAAGCAGGAGTAGAGAAGTCGCAGATTGCTACTGTTCGGCCAGAATTCCTCACACACCACAAGATCAATTCTGCTGGGCCGTAAGTCCACGTAGCGTGTATAGAAGGATGGAGGTGCAGCCAGGGTAAGAGACAGCAACCAGATACCCAGTGTCACTGAAGCACAGCCCCACAGAGAGATCCTCTTTCGGACTGGGTGAGCTGAGACAAAGAGTAAACAAGGTGTCAAAGCAGAAAAAACACTGCATTATCTCACACATCACACATGATCCCATTTCACCATCACAATTTTCTGGTGACTCCAGACATTCAAAATAGAGGCTTTTTTTTTTTTTTTTTTTCTAAATTTGTTTTTGATCATGCAATAGTTTGCTATACTATGTTGTAAATAAACATTAATTTTAGATGACATTTAGTCTATATAATGTATATTATTATGCACGGAGGCAGAAAAGCCAGGTTCAGATTACTGCACAAAGAGAATTAGATTGTCTTTGGTCAGGATATGTACAGTCAGTTCAACTTGTATTTACAATTAATACTGAATAAACAATAACTAAACTATGAATTATGAAAGAGCTGCAGCATCTGAAACCAACCATAGTGAACATGTGACAGATAAACAGTAACACAGTGCTTCAGCTTCAGCCTCAGTTTGTCATGTCTTTTTGTATTGGGATTGTCTCTCAACTCACCATATATTTTTTAATATATTTTTTTATTTTTTTTTATCATCTACTAGAAATTTCAGGCAATCCCATCTGAATTCCAAGTGACCCCATGTGGGTACCTGACCCCAGGTTTAAAAAACTCTGCATTAAAGCTACCGTAACAATTCTTTAAAGGGAAACTTGTGGATTTTTGACATGAATCTATATGGCATCCCTGTCATCAGTGTAGTACATCCACACTGACTTAACAGTGTGGAACAAAACAAAAGAAAAACAGCATGTGTTCAAAACAGTGATTTATTTGCATCACAAAACCAAAGTCCATGAAAAAATCACAAAAAGAAAGAAAAAATCAATCTCTCTTCATATCTCTGTGCACTGCCTCAAGATGACACGTGTCACTAGTACTAGTCTACCTGTTTCACTGCTGAATAAAGTTGTTGACTAATGTGCAGCAGTCAGCAAAATGACAGAGCACTGATAGTAAATGAGAGGAAGTAGGACCAAGTGATTACGATGTGTGACTTTTTATTGGACATTGGTTTGTGATGCAAATAAATCACTCTTTTGAACACATGCTGTTTTTAGAAGAAAAAATGTTTTATTTTAGTGACCCCCGCAAACTTGCCGGACTACTTTCATTTTGACCAAACCCGGACCAGAACTGGGCTCACAGGACACTGTCGGGGGTAAGTCAGTGTGGATGTACTACACTGATGAGGGGGATAAATACAGATTCATGTCAAAAATACACAACTATCCCTTTAAGCCTTGTTTTGGCATACATTCTTTATTTGCATCAGTCCAGGGAGTGTCTCTGTGAGTTGATAAGAGCTGCTTTTACAACATACAACTGAACAACTGGTATTATATCAAATAGACCAAAAACAAGTCTCTAGATAGAGGGTTTAATAAAGACTACAAATAACCTTTTTAAAATCCTGTGTGGGATTTATTGCCAAAGCGCCAGCCTTGTGAATATCCCATGACTTCCCCTCCCCATTGCAATAGATGTAGGAGAACCTATGGGGCCCCTAAATGTGTTTACTTTTGTTTTATGTAGACCCCCCCCCCCCCCTTTCTCTCTCTCTCTCTCTCTCTCTCTCTAAGAGTGTAAGTAATATACTAAAGAAAACATAATGAAAAATGTATTCCATTTAAATGATATCTCCCTATAAGGGATAGAGGATTGCATGTGAAACATAACTTAAATAGTAAATATTAGTGAATTACGACATATACCATTTGTTTGTGAATTTTTGTGCTCCATTTCTGCAGTAAGATCTATTTCAGTCTTTATTTTAAAGGTTCAATAAGTAATATTTTAACACAAATGGAATTCTTAGTGTTGTTATGATGTTTCAACCACAAACTCTATATAATTAGTGGATAGAGGGGACCATTATGTAACCTATTGGTTTCTGAAATGTCCATTTTAAGAAGCAGATGCTGGCTTTTTGGAGGGACTTATGGCAGCGCAAAGCATAAGAGGTCAGCTAATGCTAAGCACTAATAACTCAGTGCTTAATAACTTGGTAAAATTGTAAAGTCCATCAAGTTATGTGTAATTAAGTCCCAGTCTTTTACAGTAAACAATAAATATCATGTATAAATATGCAATTTTTTTTCTTTTTTTTTTGTATGTATGTATAAATATTCTTAATGTAATATGTACTGACAGAAATTCATTGGAGAAAGGTATTTTTGGAGCCAAACCTAGTGGCAGCCAGTGGTATTACAACTTAAGATAGGCATACATTGGCTTTGTTTTGGAGCCTACATCCTCTCTCTCAGTTTCTCGTCTTTCTCGTTTTTTTTCCATTTTTAATCGGTGTCAGACAGTGTTTCAATTCACAGTGTCTTGTACTGGAATTCTGGAGCGTGGACCAGTGGAGAGGATCAGTTGAGGGGTATTCATTTGGTTGTAATCTGCAACTTCATGACTTAATGACACAATCTTAAGGTTTCTGCAGACTGTGATATTATTTATTATTATTATTATTTATTTGTGATATTATTATTATTAGCAACCGTGCTTTATAACAGCCCTCAAATTGCAGTGTATAGCCCAACTTTATATACAGATTACATGACCTCAAATTCATTCTGACCTTTAATCAGCACTTTCAGTGTAAATGTACTGTAGTTCCAGTTCTTACCTACAACAACATAACGATCCACAGCAATGGCAGTGAGTGAAAGCACAGATGCAAACACTGTTGCACATTGCAGCAAGGGCACCAGGTGGCAGAGGGGTCTCCCAAAACCCCACCCATGACTGTCGAAGGCATAGGACGCTGTCAGTGGTACACAACTCAGACACATTAATAGGTCCCCAGCAGCTAAGTTACCAATGAAGAAGTTGGTAGCATTGTGAAGTTTTTTGTCAGCCAAGATACAAGCCAGCAAGAAGGAATTTCCAACGCCAGCTACCACCACCACGAGGTAGTAGAGAGGTAGGAAGAGAGACTTGAACTGCAGCAGGAGCTCCATGCCTGTAAACATGTCCAGAGGATCGCTGTGGTTGAGTCCATGACTTTTGCTGCCATCCAGGTTTTCTTGTCCTGCTTCATGGCTGGTGTTAGTGTTTATGGTGAAATCGTCATCCATGACTATATCCATATCTCCAGAGGCAAACCTAAAAACAGTATGTATGAAAACTCTGTAAATCCATTTAGGACTCTTCTGAAATCATTAATCAATATCTGTGTTATATTGGCAATATTATTCGGTCATGTTAATAAATAATTACTACATTATACTGTATTATTTTCACATCCCAGTTGGTTCTCTGGTAACAAAGAACTTATGGCATGTATGTTTTTGATTTCGGGAACAGAAATATTTCTATTCCATATCCATCTCCAGAAGTCATTTATTCTCGAAGAAAGAATAACGATATCTCATTGAGAATTAATGACTCTTCTAGAAAACATTTTAGAAGTTTCACTGCCTTGCCCAAGGACAAACATTAGACATTTGTTATTCGTCAGTGCTTTGTGATATAGCATGCAATGAAATTATGCAGCCTGGATATTTTTCTTTCTAAACATCTGTTAAATCACATTTTAGACAGTACGCTTATATTAGGAGCTTGAATCTCATAGACGCTGAAATATAATGAAGAAAATGAAACTTTAAAGTTGTTTCGCCTCTATGTCTGCGATTTTCATGAATATAGAATGGCATTCGCTCCTATGTATTTGCATAATTGAATTGACCTCATTAGATTAGATGCGCAAAATACCCCTTTTGTCCATTAGTGCCCATTTAATTCACATTAACTACATACAGCCCAGCCCAGATGTCTCTGGATGGCAGAACTTTTTCCATGGCATTGTTGAGGCATATGTTAAGAATTGATGAGTATTATGAAACCATTATGATTCCTACCTCTTAGTCTTGAGCAACAAAATATATGTACAGTACCTTACAACAGTAGATTGTTGTTTAAACAAGAGTATTATGTTATATTAAAATGTGCAAACACATTTTTCAGTCTCTAAAACAGCATTATAACACATATTTAGGCAATGTAACACTGAAGCGTGTGGTATTTACTCTGACATTCCTTTAATAATAATAATAATAATAATAATAATAATAAAGTTTATTTGTATAGCACCTTTCATACAAAAACTGTTGCCCAAAGTGCTTCACATTGATTACAAATTAAAATAAAATTTTAAGACAAGGGTGAAATAAGAAATACATAAGAAATACATTAAGATTTGATTGCAGATAAACTGATTATACATACATTATAAAATTTCAATAAAATAAATAAGTGTACCTTTGTGCCTGATGTGTCTTGAACTCTGCTGTGGAGACATTTTTAGATTTACTAAACTAATTTTCTAGTGTTTTACACTAGGTTTTAGTCAACACGTGTCCAGTATTTCTTATTGTTTTGGCTACTTTTTATCATTAGAACAGATATCACACTAAATTATGATTGTTTCCAGTCGAAGCTAAGTAGTTTTGTGAGGTTTTATTAGTGTATGATATTCCCCTGTATTTTGTGTTTCAAATAAATAGATTGAGATATTATGCTCATTACAACCATGTATACATACAGCTCTGTATGTAAAGTGTCATGAGAAAGCTTGTTATGATTTGGTGCAAAAATAAATAAATAAATAAATAAATAAATAAAATAACATGGCTCACAATGCTTATGCACAGTACTACATCTTACTAAAATCTACTTCAGAGTTAAATTTATTGATTATTTTATCCATATTCAGCTTTCCATGTTCTAAAATGGATTTTTCAAAAGACAAGACTCATGTTTAAATATTTTTTTTGCTTATTTTTCAGCAACCCTGTGCATCTAAACAAATTGCTTTGACTCAGACCCCAGTCTTCTGTGTTGCAGTCCAAAGCCAAAAGATCAACCTATTTTCCATCTGATGGCACTGGTACTTTTCAGGATGTGACATTTACATCTAAGCTTCAGGGTTAATTAAGATTAAAGTGTATATTGTGTTGTGAAATGTGACTGTAATGCAGAGTTAGTTCTGTACACAAAGCAAGCAGTCCTGCTGAGCATGAATATGACAATTCAGAGAAGGATATCATATATGTATGTATAGATAGCAACCCTTCCCATTTTTTCTGGATCTGACAGTTTTCAGCCTTTGAATACTGCATGCCTAACTTTTGACTACACACTAGAACTGTAGACAGAAATATGTATCAACCTGTAAGATAATGAAAGAAAAAAACACACATACAATGACATAGATTTGTGTAACAGTAATGAGCCAAAAAAAAATGGCATAAACTTCAGCAGATGAGCATACAATTTGTTCAGGATCATTTTCAATGATCAAATTAGTCAGAATGAGTCAGAGACCATTTAGAATAGACTCACATTATGCTCTTAGAGCCCCAAGAAAGCTGCTAAAATTCTTTGATGCAGGTGTATTTAGTCTTTGTCATTACAAGTGCAGTGAGCCTGTCTTCTCTATTCACCACCTGCAGTTCACAAACCATACAAGTGTTTATATATTCACAAACAAAACCTTTCAGCTTTGGCAGTTAATACTGAGCACTCAGCACTGCCTTTATGTTCTGAATCACCGCCTGAAAGTCAGATTTCTTTCTGATGCCTTTGAATCTTTTTGTTAATGTCAAGTTGGCTTTTGACAAGAAGAACTCCTAATATTACCCATTGGCAGGAGTAGAGTGGATTTTTTTTGGCAGGCTGTCATCTGCCTTTGTGACCAAAAATTGAACGCTGTGGTCCAGTTTCAGAGTTTAAGGAGGTTTTTTCACAAGGCAAGGCTTGACTTATACAACAATGGAAAAAAAAAGCACCTTTGTCCTTTGTTTTAGCTGTGGAGTCATCCAGATGGGCAAAGTGTAATTTGTTTTATATTGCTTCTCTTCTTAGAAACAGCCTCTAAGTCATAAATGTTATGTTATTCAGTAAATTGAGTGACTCCAATGAAATGATTTCGTTTGGGAAGTGCCATTGTTTTCTCTCAGTGAACTCTGATTGAGAGGCGGGTTCGTAGTTTGAAAAGAATGCCTGTGTTGTTATGGGTAAAACAAAACACAAAAAAAACAAAAAAAACAAAACAATAAACTCAACTAAAGGTACAAGGGTAACTAAAGAAAACTATCATTACTATTATTAATATTATTATTACCACTACACCCCCTGAAGAAGAGGCAAGGGCTATTGTTTTTGGTTGGGTATGTTTCTTTGTTAACACTTTAGCAGCAAAACTGTTGGTTGAATTCATACCAAAATGGGATTATAGATTGCTAGTGACCCAGAATAAATTTGACGTTTGGGAAAAGTAGATTAATGTTAATTTTTTTCCCCCTCCATTGACTTATAATGGGCAAAATTTGGATTGTTATACATGATTCTGACATAAAGCTAAGGTGTATGTGTTTTTTCACATTTTGGGTAATTAAAAACAATTCCCCACCATTTACCAAAGGTTGTTGGTAACATTATAAAGGACAGGGAAATCAATAATTAAAAAAATATATATCGATAAAAAATGTGTCATTAAAAAAAAAGAAAATAGAGACAAACAAATGGAATTGTAAAACTCATAAATTAGGTCATAAATTAGGAAAATAATGAAAAAAAAACTTAAATGGAATTGTGGATGTGTTTGTTCATTTAATCTACATATTGTCAAAAATATTGCAGTCATTAGGTCCAAAATTATGCAAAGACAAAGAAATTTGTGGTCAGATAACAACCACAACAGAAAAGCATGACATGCAGCCTAGAAGTAACTAGAAGAAAACTTAATTAATGTAGTTTGCGTATTTTTTAAGAGGTGAGAATCAGATTGTTGATCATGATTCTACTTAAAAAGGTGATATAGATGATAGATAGAAGATTATATAACTCTTTAGCCAGACTGCCCAGCCATAAACTACAATTAAAATCAATAAAATAAAATTGAAATTGAAATATTGATCCATTATAACTGAGGGTTCCATCTCATCTTTGTACGAATAAATGACATGAATGCTGATAAACTTTAGCTGATGTACTCACAGAATTAGTATGTATAGTGCATCAGTTTAATCAAATTGACAGGCCTGTAACAAAAATAATCTTATGTTCAGTTCAGCAGCTGTTAGTGACCATTACCTGCTCAGCTTCACTCACCATTTGAAAGCTGCTTCTTCACACTGGCAGACTGTTGTGTCTTTTTTTCTTATGCACGTGTCCCTAATCCTCCCCAAGAATAGGTTTTTTCATGCCATCTGGTCTCACGCTGTCTACCTTATCTGACAGCATGGAAGAAACCCACCCTCGCCTAGTAACGCTGTTGCCATGGCCTGTGTGGAAGCCATCCAGACCCTGCAGCTAATTTGCAAGGCGTGATTAGAATTGATAACCCTCAAAATGCAAAACAGGAAGGATACTTCTGCTGATCACTGTTGAGCTTGCTTTTCCTCATCTCTCTTTACCTTTACTTTTTTGCTCTCCCTGATTCCATTGGCAACTTCAGCACATCATTCTTTTCCCCATTGTCTCAGTCCATTGGGGTGTGTGAAGAGGAGCAAAGGCAGAGACAAACAAATATAACAAAAAAACAATCAATGTTGACTATGAGATTCTCATGTGATGGTGAAATTATGTTGTGCAAAGGCCTGCTCATTTTAAACTCTGTTTTCCCATTAAAACAAAATTTAAGGGTGTTTTAGTTCTTTTAGTTACACCTCCATCCCTGTAAATTTCAGTGATATATTTTCATCACTGCTATCAAAACCACTTTTCAATTCCCATGATATTTAATCTTGATTGATACTGGGTAGTTTTGGTTGTTTTAAAGCCCGCACACTGAAAATTCACAGTGAGTTTGCTCGGGGCTACTGGTCAGCTGCTGGCCAAAATGTTATTATCTCTTGCTGACCCCTTCATTTGCAGCGGTCAAAACCCTTTTAATAGTACCGTCTGTACCAAGGAACAAAGCCAATACAATTGATTTTGTCCAGTCACAGGTGTACAGATAAAAACAACTTGTCCAGGTGCTTGATAGCAGAAATTATTAGGTACTTTTGGGGAAGAATGCTTTTGTTGCATTATATATTATATTTCATCTTGGGTGTGCTTATGCTCAACACTGCTATAATACCAATTCATACAGATGTGTCAGCATCTCAGAAGAATATTATTAAAGTCTGTGTTTTTTTGCTGTTGTTGTTGTTTTTTTTTTTTTTTTCAGTTTTCTGCCAACATAAAGTACAAATGTAGTGAATGCATCTATTTAAGTCTGGCATATCGCACACTTCCCTCCAATCTTCACTGATGTTGGCATGACGCACACAGATGTTTAGTCCCACAGATGTTAAGGATACAAAACCACATTGTTATAGTGTTAATCATTATACAGCATTTATGTTGTACTCATCCAGTTTTCCATATAACCTTTCTGTCAAACTTTTCCTTAAAATCTGTATACATATTGTAATAAATCTGTTTTATGTGCACAAATACATACATACACATTGATGTACACATATACACATTTTTGAGCAAAATCATGGATTCGATTTTTTTTTCTTCAGTTTTTGCATATTTTGTGCAGAGGAATGTGCAAAAACTGCATTTTAAAAATATGAGAACAGTTACCTCAAACAAAGCACTTATCTACCCTTGCGACAATGGATGTTGTATGTACAAAATCTATAATAATGTTCCAGCAAATACAATATACAAAACAATGCTTTTCATGTGCTAAGAAAGATTATACACAATTTATATGCAATACTCAGTTCATTTATAAATTCAAAGTACATGTAATTACATCTTTTAAGGTTTGTTGCTGGCCTAACGTCAGCTTTTAGAAACTTATTGGATCTTCAAAACCAAAAACAACTGCTGAATTTGACCTTCTTTCAGCAATTGCTAGTGAGACTGATATTAACATTTCTGTATATCAGCCAGTAAAAGCTACATGTTGCAATTAACAAAATATATCCTGCTGCTTTTAACGCTTAAAACACCATCAACACGTAGCTGATTACAAGTAAAGAGACTAAATTGTCAGACTGCAGATGAAACTGTTTAAAGTCAGTGGATTTAATCACAACATGACCTGAAGGCTGTGGTATGTGGCTGTTCTGTACAGATGTAAATGTCAGTGAATGGACACTGAGTATCTTACCTGTGCTGCTGTTGCACTTTTTCGTATGTTGACTCCTCAGCTCAACAAAATGAACAATAAATCTTCTTTCTTTTTCTTCCTTCCTTTCTTTTTCTGTCACCTCCTCTATTCTTCTCTCCCTTTCAGTGCAGTTAAAGAGGTTAACTACTACTTAGAAATGCTTTCCTGGAGCTCTCAGAAAAACCTACTGTGATATTGAAGTCAGGCAGGGAGATGATGTTTTCTCCCTCAGCACTCAGAAAGACTGACACAGAGAGGGAGAAAGAAAAGGGACCCGCTAACCTCTCTCCCTCAAATGCTTTAAAACTGTGTCCCCTCCCATCCATAACTGCATCCACACACATAACATACAGACACAAAAACCCACAGGTTTGTGTGTATCTATAGCAACATGCTGTGAAGACCTATATGTGAAATCATTATTTGCCCTTTCATTAGAGGACAATGACTGGGGTTATTTTTGCCATAAGAATTCAAATTGCATATTAATCTTCCTACACTTCCAAGGATGAAAAGCCAATGGAAAAACGAACATATTTTTTGTATTCTTCAGTACAAGATCATTTCTGAAAATTGGTAGTAACAAGTATCTGTTACTACAATTTCACAGTCATAGTTTAAGTAATTATCATCTCATTTTATCTTTTGTGAAGCCCTTTATAAACCTCCAAACTGTCATGCAGTAACCTCCTGCTGACACATCGACTGCTATGTGAAAGCAGCATCAAATAATGTTATTTTCAGCTTTCAGCTGTTCCATCATATCTCTTCACTTTTTTGTGGTAACGGCTGCTCCTTATTGCCACTGCTCCAACACTTGAGTTAAAAAATCCAGCAATCTATCTAACCATTTTACACTGCATCATTTAGGGGACCAATTCAATTCAAGTCTGGCTCACTCAATAGAACCCACTTTCCTGCCAAACCCACTAAACCTCCACATAAGAGCAGCAGTAAAAAAAAAAAAAAAAAAAAAAAAAAGATACAGCCAGTGGAAAGCTGTAGAAATTGATCACTCTTTTTCAGTAGATAAAAGAATGTTTGATGGATTTGTCTTACAACAAAACAGAGGCTGATAAAGCATATTAGGGTAATTTCCAGAAACTGATCTTCAAGATCTTCTTCATTTTTCATTTTTTGACATACATTACACATATTTCTACTTTATTGAAATGCCTGGCTGCTTAAATAACCACTGTCCTTGCCTCAGTTCCCTGCTATGTGATAACACGATTAGCATTCATGTATTGAGATTGTTACGTCACAAGTGGAATTGACTTAATCATTATTTGTGAAACAGCTCCAAGTTATTAAAATTATATTAGGTAGGGTATTTGCTTCTGTATTTATTCATTGAGCTTTTGCACCTTTATGTTTTCAATGATTTTTGGCTCTGGATGTATCGACATTTCTAATTATGAAAATGAACAGATGCTGTTGTAGATAAACTTAATAACAAGTAATGCACAAAAAACCACACAATTGAAAGCTGCACCAGTCACCTCACAACACTTTAAAGGGGACATATACCTTCTCATACTCCAGGTAGAATTGTTCTATGGACTATGGAAACTTGAACTGATCTGACCGGATGCACCACTGTACTCCCAAGGCTCTCTTGATGGCGAGTGAGTCCTGGTCGAGATCAAGATCTTTGACTTCCATCGCTCGGTCTTCAAGCGGAATGGCTAACAACACATTTCGACAGTTGGTTGTCCATTTTGTCAGTCTAAAGCCTCCTGTTTGACAGATGGCCATCAAGTCATGGAGTAGCTTTACTACTTCCTGTTCTGAGTTGACTGATTTTAGACAATCAAATCAAATTTTATTTGTATAGCGCCAAATCACAACAGATGTTATCTCATGACACTTTACATGTGGAGCTGGA
>JAPSES010128332.1:0-15721 GCA_029822895.1 Maxillicosta whitleyi
TCTTCATCCTCGGTGTCACTTTGAAACAACTCCGCCCACTCCGGAGGTAGAAGAGGCGGGGCTTCCTCTTCTACATCATTTGGTGGTTTAGTGTGAAAATAACATGTGAAATGATATAGTAATGTCTTAATAATTTCACACATAAATCGCTCCAGAATATATGCCACACCTCTGGACAAACTATGAAAAAAAAACTGAGATTTATGATCCGGAAAATACAGTAATTGATTTATCAATGAAGGAAAATGGACAAATGATCCCACAATTTCTTTTTTTCTTTTTTTCTTTCAATTCCTCCGACACTATTCATCGAATCTTTTCAGATTCCACACACGTCTTTCAAACTTCATGTGTATAACACTTTTCATACATGCGTACATGTTCTTTACACACTCAGATTTTACATAAAAGCATTTTTTTTTAACCCTAACATTTTTCTTCATGTAGAAGTGGAGGCGTTTGTTCAAGCTAAGGTGAAACCACAGCATAACATGTCCAAAGCCCCCGCCGTCCAGGAGAAGCAGAGTGTTGTTCAGCAGCCCCCCCCACCGCCGCCAGCCCACGAAGAGCCAAAGGAGGAGAAGAAGAGTTCGGCGAAGCCAAACAAAGAGCAGGGCGTCCTCCCGGCGGTGATCACCACGCTGCTGCTCGTCCCTCTGGTGCTGGTCATAGCCATGGGTGTTTTCATCTGCTGGAGGAAAAACCGTACGTGTGACAAAACGGATTTTATTGGAAAAAAGTAAAGGTTCAAGGTAGCAACAGAAGGTGCAAGAAAAAATGTGTATGCAGACAAACTATACAAAATGCTAACAATAATAATAATAAATAAGTAATAATAATAATAACAGGAGATGGAGGGAGCACAGATGAAGATGCTGAGGTTCTCTGTGGGAATGACCAGGATGGATAGGATCAGGAATGAGTAGATCAGAGGGACAGCACATGTTCTGGTTCTTTTCCACTTACATGGGACCAGTTCGTCTCAGCTCAACTTGTTACTTCCGTATCGTCTGCTCAGAGTTGCCGAAAACTCACTCGTGTATTTTCTCGTCTGGATTTTTACGTCTGAATCTACATTCTGTCTATGGTGCAGTTTTGTTCTGTCATCATGTGGATTCATGTATCACTATTCACTGTCTACTTCTGCATCTGATTTATGTAAATCGGTCACAGAGAAAACTGTCTGACCAATCAGTGTCTGCAGTGTCGTGACGTCACATTTTGGTGTCGGTCCCAACCTTGGCTGGGGTGGATTCCAGGTCCTTTTTCATAATGGAAAAGCGAAAGAGCCGTGTAGAGTTGAGTAGAGCCGGTACCATCGAGAGGAAAAGCACCAATAGAGGACATGAAGGGAGTCGGTGTGAGAGAAGAGGATGTAGAAGACAAGGTTAGATGGAGGCAAATGATTAGCTGTGGAGACCCCTGAAGGGAAAAAATATAAAATAAAAACAATAAGTAATAAAAATTCTACAGACTATATACATATTTACAACAGTATAATTCCAATATGTCTGGCTATAGTGACTTGGATAGCTTAGTGGTTAAAACTGCAGACTTTGGTGCAGAAGGTTGCCAGTTCGAAGGCCCTTTACACTGCACATGCCTATATATACCTTGTAAGTCACTTAGGATAAAAGCGTCTGCCAAATGTAATGTAATGTCCGACAGTACAGATGAGACACATACTGAACAGGGTTACACTCATCGCTTTTCCATTAGACGTCTGCGCAAAACTTTACCGATATTTACTAAATGCTGTAAAAACAGAAGTGCGTAATGTGTTTTTTTTCCCCATTAAATCACAAATGCCATGATGTGTTTAATTATTATCGTGAAATAACACGAGAAGTTATCCCATAAACATGGCGACATAATGTAGATGCAATACACTTAAAACAAGCAAAATACACTGATATAAGAACTGCTTTGTGAGAATAATTATCTTATCAGACAAATGACAAGCAAATATCACCCAAATATAAGGTATTTAATGTTTTTGCAGTGTGGTCCTCTTTGGGATGGAATTTTAGTTTTTTCACTCTAAACGTTAGAGAAAAGTTTGGAGTTGACATTATTTATGCATTATTATATTATTATTTTCCTGGTTCGGTCCAATGAGTTTGACCCCCCTGTTCTGCAAAGTCCATATCAGATTAGACTTTCAGGTAGAGTTTGTGTGACCTTCACTCTATGTACAACCTTTTATACAATCTGTTGTTCTATTTATGTTTAATCACATCATTTATTTGTTTCCAGACCGGTGTGAGGTGAAGACTGAGCCCAGCTCTGTTGGAGGCATCTTAGGAAAACTAAGAGGTAAACCATGTGAAACCCAGTCCATTCTATGGTCGTTTTTACTTATTTTTCTATTTCATAACTGTTGTTCTTTTTGGGGTTTTGCTGCTGATATCATTGACAGTGACATCGTGACAGGCATAGCAACAGTAACTAAGGGGGCGGGATTTAGAGAGAGGTGAATTTCATTAGTTACATTAGTCCAGAAAATACGGTAATTTTAAAAAATATATATATATTGATTTAATTTTTCACTTGCAGAAAATTAAAATGTCCATGTAATAAAATCTTTTCTGACCACTGAAGTCTAAAACCTGTTTTCAGCCACATTTGAATAGAGTTTTCATTCAGAAGTTTAGATATCCACTGTTTCCTTTAAGCTTAAACGTTTTATCTGTTTCTAAATTATTTTTTATTTTTTACCTTTTAATCCTTGTGATGCTTTTATGTCTCATATAAAGCAGTTTGAATTGTCCTGTACATGAAATGTGCTACAAATAAACTTGCCTTGATGGAATCTCCTGTTTTTTTTTCTGTTCTTTTCAGGTAAAGCAGTGGGCAGCCTGAACCTGGGGAACTTTTTTGCGTCCCATAAAGGCTACAGTCGTCAGGGCTTCGACCAGCTGAGCACCGAGGGCAGCGACCAGGAGAGGAACGACGAGGAGAGCAGCGACTCCGAGAACGAGGAGTACTCCGCCCTGCCGCCGCCGCGCTCCTCTTCTTAGATGGTTTGTCCACCCTCCGCTTACATTGCCAGGATGTTATCCATCATGTTTGTAACTGTTGTGTTAGTTGCCAATATAGTTTATATATTTGAATATGTACTGTATATACAAATTTATTTGGCATTATTTTGAATAATTATTTAATTTTTATTTAATTTACCACGGGTCTTAACACAGCCTGGGTCACACATGTCACATTTGTCCAAAAAGCAAAATCAAGCATTGAATGGAATTATCACTAAAAAATGCTTGACAATTAGGACTTGTTATCAGGTGGGAAAAAAGGTGTCGTCCTTAAAATCCAACACACACACGTACAGCAGAAGGTCAGGAAATGGAAGGAACTCCTATAAACTCCTGGAACAAGCGGTTTTGTACTGGAAACTGGCAAATAAACCTCAACACACTGCTGGATTATTATTTTTTTTGTCACTTTTGAGTTGTTATGGGTCATATTCACAATGGAATTGTGGGCATTTTTAGTCGGTTAATGCCTGGCGTCTGATTGAGACCTGATTGAAAACGTGTTGTTTTTATAGTTTATTTATTTTTCTTTTGTATCAGACGCCTAAACAATTTTTCGTACCTGACATGTTTCGATGGTAAACTTCCGTCTTCATTAGAGGTGTCACATGATGGTGTGTGATGTGTTTTAAAGATGACTGATGTTCATTGGGGCGGAGCCAACCTGTCAAATCTGACAGGTTGGCCCGCCCCTTTTTGTCCGTCCACCACTGGAGGATGTTGCTCCGGGTGCTTGAGAGCAGGAACGCCCCCTTGTCCCGGTTCATAACTGTGTGGGCTCGTTTCACGGCGGATGGACAAAAAGGGGCGGGGCCGACCAGTCAAATCTGGCAGGTTGGCTCCACCCCAATGAACATCAGTCATCTTTAAAACATGTCATGTGACACCTCTGACGATAACGGAAGTTTACCACCGAAACATGTCAGGTATGAGAAACTGATTATGTATCTGATACAAAATAAAACTAAACAAACTATAAGAACAGAGACACTATGAACTTTATTGGATTAATACGTGTTTTCGTTTGTGTTTTTAGCGTGATGACCAGCGTACAGGGAGGGAGGACACACAGATCAAAACAAAACCATGTCTGTTTTCAGTGGAACGTCACTCTGCTGATCATTTACATACAGTACTGTGCAAAAGTCTGAGGCCAGCATAAGTTTTGTGGTTTTAGCAAAACTCTGATGTTATTAATATAGATTTATATTCTTTATGGGTGTTTCCACAAAACTGGGTTTATTTTGGTATCAGCTTTTTTTTAGACCCAATAATATAAGACAAATGTAGACATATTTCCTCTCCAGGATGGACCTAATGATGACCTGATCCGAGCCATCCCAAAATTTCATGAATTTTTAATTAAATGTCAGGGCCAAAAATAGGATCAAATTTGGGACATGAAAAGCTGCCCTGGGTGTCAGTGGATTTTACCTGGAAAACATGGCTCAGTATAGACTATAAATAAAGACACTGTGTCAAATGTGTCGATCCTAGTGCTTTTTCTAATCCAGACGTGGGTTTTTCATGAATCTCACTTTCATTCCAGGTTTTGTGGGTAACCCATCGTGTCACTAGCGTTACATACAGAACCTGCCCGTTTTAAACACAAATAAATCGCGAGTGATTTTGCAACAGCTGTAATTTTTGTGAAACACTCTGTCTTGCATAATTAGTTAAAGCTCCAAAATGTACCTGGTGAGAGAATAAAGAGAAATTAAAGGGAAAAAAATAATAGCGGGTAATTTTTGTGTCCTCTTTACTGTGTTACATGCAGATTTTTCTATCTGCACGCCAAATAAAAATGTGGTATGTCTGAAAAATAGTTTCTCTTTCAAAGTGCATCCAAACTCACTTCATGACATTAATCTACATCTGGTTTGATTTTTTTTTTTTTTTTTTTTTGCCCTATGTCCTCGTTTTAGGACCAGTTTCATAGAAGAACCACAGTTGTAACAGTCAACAAATAGAAACAATAATGCTTTTTTTTTTTTTTTTTTTGCTGTCTGTTTCAACATTGCACACGTTACCTGTGTATTTTTTCTTAGAAATAAACATGTACGCCCATTGAACTCTGCAAAAACAACAAAACTAAAGGCAGCCCAGGACTTTGCACAGTACTGTAGTTCAGAATAGTGCAGTACATTAATGTAGATGCGTAATGGATTATTTAATAACTCTGCAACTAGTAGATCTGTTTATATCTGTATGAAAATTAAAGGCCCAACAACAAATACTTAAACTACATAATCTAACAGTATGAACATCAGAATGGTTCCAATCTAAGCTCAAAATATTGTGATTTAACTGCTAAATGTTCTGATGTCAGCATTAATTTTACGAAATAATGGCAAAAGTCCGACTTTTCCGTCTCACCTGTATCAACTAGCCACTGTTAGCTAGCCGCCAGCTAATTATCCAAACCCATCATGCCTGTTTGTTCAGTTCCCGATTAGCTTCGGTGACTTAGAACATGTGAAACCGTCAGAAAATACCATTTTATTTCCCTGTCATGGCCTCTTGTTCAGCTCCTGCTCTTCCCGCACGTGTAATTGTTGGATTTGACGCATGTAGCCCCGACAATCATGTAGCTAAACGTTAGTAGCAAAGAAGAAGCCGATCAAAACATGAACTGTTTTGGTTTTGTACTTGTGAATGTCTTTTATGAGTTTTGTAGCTGCTCATGAGACTTTGATATATGATACAAAGTAGATTTACAGACTCAGATATTTGGCTCATAACAGGCTTTTGCGCAGACAGTAACAGCTCACAGTCTTTGGAATTACTTCAGATTTATGCAGTTTAATAATAATAATATGTGTCAAAATTGTCACACTATAGTTAACGTAGCAACCTTGAAGAATCTGTTATTGGGCGTCTGCTGGTGTTAATTTGTACCGTTTCAGGCCAGATTTCCAACAGTTTTGTTTCCTGCGATGGTACCTTCAGTACCTGTCCTCCCTCTTCTCCACTTCATCACTCCATTATTAACGCAGTGGGGCAGACGACGACGTTCCATCTGAAGCTTCTGATGCGACAAACTCGTCTTTTATATTTTCATTCCCTTCAGTTTTTCTGTCCATACAAAACACCCGTCGTCATGTGACCTCCCACTGTGCGCTGGTCGTCGCGTTGGCATTATTAAAAAGGGGCCATAAGAGAAAAAAAAAACACAAAAAAAAAAAAAAAAAAGCAGGAAATCTGCCATTTTATACGACTTTTTACTTTGCTGTTGAATGTTGATTAGTTGATTTTTTTGAGAACATCAGAACTGGATGCAAACACGAGCGTTGGATATTTATTTAAGATTGAAATGAAGCCAGATGGATTATTATGAAATGTAGAGTTTTATTGTGATAACATGAATAGTTTTAACAGCACCGATAGACTATACCGTGTACTGGGAAAAGTGCATCCCTTCTTCTGTGTGCTAAAGCTACATGCATTGCATAATTCCAATATGATTCTCTCTGTTCACCGTTTCCATCCGGTAACATTTCACCTGTAATTTTGTGCCTTTATAACGTCTGCATTTCGCCTTCCTTCAGCATTTGCCATTACAAAATGCACAACAGGATGAAAACAGCTGCTGCTCGTAGAGCTTGTATTATATTTGATTTCTCCTCTATTCAAGTGATAGGAAAAAGTATATTATTACATATATGTATATTTATGTGTGTGTGTGTGCATGTGTGCGCGTGTATGTGTGTGTGTGTGTACACTGCCAAAACGTTCTTCAACAGCCAAGTCTGAATCACTGTAACTGTTAAAGAAGGCCGCTTCACAGTTTTCCAGCTCCGTCATGTAACAGAAAGGCGCCCGTGTGAGGACTGAAGCGGGTTCAGTTGTGATGGTTCCTTCTGTCCCGACCAGTAAAACACCTCCTCGTAACGGACTTTGATTGTAAATGAAAAGAGACGAAACAAAAACATCACGGATCATTTCCTAGGGTTATTTATTTTTTGTTTTTCGTACAGATTCACTCTTTTTGTTCTCGTACGTCACTGCAGATCCGTAGTAGCATCGAGCCATCGTCATCGCTGTGTGCAGGGGGGTGCTTGCATCTCATAGTTACAAGTTCTCATAAGTTCCGCGTTCGACTCCCTGTGTGGGTTTGCTCCGGGTTCTCCAGTGTGCCCTGCTGTTAAAAACAAGCACAGCGTTATCCTCGAGCGAGTGAAGATCGGGTCTGAGCGCCTTTGATAGACTGCTCCTCATGTGCTAATGCTAATGCTAATGCTAGTTGCCATATGTGTTAAAATGGGTAAAATATGGAGACAGCGTGTTGCTACAGGGATAATTAAGGGACTTAAACGCTTAAAAAAGTACTTGAATTTAAATTTAAAAAAAGCTTAAGTTTATCCTTTTCTGGCAAATTATCACAATATTGATCAACCATAAAGACCCAAACATCCAACAGCTCTATCCATATGTTGTAATAAATGGTGTAAAATGCATCTTTTCATGGACATCAGATATGACCCGTTTGGACGTTCAGAGGCTCCGTAGTTACCATGGAAACACTGTCCTCTTCTACAGCACAGGTGTCGAACATGCGGCGTGTGGGATGAATTTGTGAAATGCAAATATTCCACTAAGTTTATTATGAATCAGGGACATTAAAATCATTTTAGTTTCGGTTCCACATTCAGCCCATTTCGATCTCAAGTGGATCCGAACCAGTAAAATACTATGATAATAACATATAAATGATGAAAACTCACTAAAGTGAATAACTTTAGACTCGGGTGTAATTGGACCAATATTCTGCCTGTTTCTAAATGTTTTGTGTATTTGTAGATCTGTACGTCATCATGAACATTTGTAAATGATACTGAGACAGAATATTGTTAAAATTGCACTTGCTTTGCTGAAGAAATTTCTTTTTTTCCCCAAAAAATTCTTATTATTCACATTTTTAAAGGACAGTTTGTAAATGTGAAGTTTTCCTAATGTATGGATTAGACAGTGTTTGTATATTTTCTAATAAATGGTGACAAATCACTTAAATAAAAGGTTAAATGGAGAGAAAAATACATTTGGGATCTGCCAGAAAAGTAGCCCTGGGTCTTTTACGGGTTAATGTTTTCATCTAAACAAACGCCACGCAGTACACGAGTGCCAACACATGCAGTTCCTCAAGTGGCCACTAGAGGTGCACTCCTCAGACCGCCATGTTAAGATATAGAACCTACTCACAAAAAAACAAGATGGCACCTGCCAAAGCGTAATCTGAGGCTTCAGATGGGATGTCACTGTAGCTCCACCCACTTTCATACGATCTACGAGAAACACTGAAACAAGAAGAGTGAATATGGAATACAAAAGAAGATCCCGAGACTCTTAAGGCCTTACGTTTTCTCTCCAGCGAACACATTTTTGCACCGAATGATGCTTTTTTTGATGGGATTGTGAGTTTAAAGCATGAATGTCCTGTTCGAGCAGAAGGAATCGTTCCTCCGAGGTTGTTCGGTTTTCACACGGGCGTCTGAATACTGTTTTAAGACTCACTGTGAACAGATGTGAACCTGCGCTTTAATTCACCTAAATCGTTAACTTCCAACATTATCATAGACGTAGACATTCTTTTTTTTTTTTTTTGTCCGTTTTCTCAAAAGCTCGCTGTACCGGAACTGTGTCATCGACAGCAGTGACTGGTTTTTGTCAAAGTCGCGTTCCCGACGCCTGGTTGTGGAGGTTTACGCTAACAGCTGTTTGCGTTGTTTCCCCATAGACCAAACGGACGCTTCATTTGCATGAGTCGACTAATTATTTAAAAGCCCATTCGTGCTCACTCTACGTGTGTTAATAGGCACCGGTGCGCGGTGTCACTGCCTTCACACTTGTGTTAGAATGAGCGTTTATCGTAAATCCTCCAGAGGGCGCCGAATTAAAAAAAAAAAAACTTTATTGGCATTACATTAGCGGTTGTACATTCAAGTCAAATGTATGAATGCGAATAAGATAACTCACATCTGCCTAGTGGAAAACTACCAATATATTATATATATATATATATAAATGGACATTAAGGATATTAACCTCACTTTTTTTTTTTTTTTAGATTTTTTTTTTTTTTTTTTTTAGTGGAGGACAGTCCAGCAGGTCCTGGTTCAGGTCTGTCCCAGTTTAATGAACATTAATTAACATATTGGCCCAACACCATGACAAAGACAGCTCTAAATATACAAACATGTAGCTCTGGATATGTGTATATTTACAGGTTACAGATTAAAGCAGTGACATTTAGGAGGGAATTCTTCATTTTAAACATGTCCACATGTTCTCCATAAACTATAAATGTTCTGTTTGGGTCTGAATTCTTCATCCATCCAACTCTACAGGTCCATCAACAAACATATTTAGGACTAACGACACCACAAAGGTGGTTTAAATGCACAGGAGACACTTCAGGCCCCGCCCCCTCCAGGTTATTGGCTGTGCTGCTCTGTCCCGTTCAACCAATAACTGAACATTTTCAGTAATGGGCTCCAAGTTTGGACATATTTTCAGTTTTTACTCAAACAATTCAGTGGAACTGGAGAAATGTTGGTGTGAAGTCTGGACCTTATATGTGTAAATGTGGGGGCGGAGCTGGTTATAGACTAATTATAATTATAGACTAGTTATAGTTATAGACGCAACCAATGAAGCATGAATTCAACAGGTTGGACAAACCCAGTGGATTTGTGTCCAAATGAATGTACAGATAGTTTCTCAGCAGCTGGAGGTTCGGATTGAACCTGTTGAACTATTAGGATCCAAATACACAAAGAAATGAAGAAAAGAAAAGAGGAGTTAAGTAAATATGAACTTTTAAGGGATTATGATAAATATGAACCTTTAAGGGATTATGATAAATATGAACCTTTAAGGAATTATGATAAATATGAAATACGGACCAAATTAAGGCAGAGGACGGGGCGGGGCACTACAGAGCACGAACGGGCTTTTATTCTGATGAATGTCACTTTGACAAAAAGTAAATCCAGCAGCTTTTTTGTTTTTTGTTTGTTTGTTTGTTTTTTTATGACGGGCCGTTGGGATGTTCAGGATTTCCTGTAGCTCCAACCCATTAGAACAGAATAAACGCAATCTGGCACCGACGTCCATGTTCGTGTGTAGCCTGAAAAATACAGTATTTTCCGGATTATATGTCACTCCGGAGTATAAGCCGCACCTTCCATAAAATGCAAAATAAAGAAGGAAAAGACATATATAAGTCGCACTGGAGTATAAGTCGCATTTTTTGGGGAAATTTCTTCTACGTCGCTTACGTCAGTTGCCACCAACGTTGAAATGATCAACACAGGCCTAGAGCGCCCTCTGGTGGTTTGGTGTGAAAATAACATGTGAAATGATATAATAATGTGTTAATAATTTCACACATAAGTCGCTCCAGAGTATAAGCCGCACCCCTGGATAAACTATGAAAAAAACTGCGATTTATAATCCGGAAAATACAGTTATGCAAACATTGATCACGGCCAATTCATTCCACACAGACTCTAAACACACATACGCCGTAAAGTGGATTTTATTTTTTATTTTGTTTCTTTCTCGTATAATCTTGCGTTCCGATAATATCAGACTTCCCTCCATATTCATTGTTTTCCATAAAGTTTTTGAATGAATGAGTGATATCCTCATGGCATGGCATAAAAATTGCATTTCCGATGTTTTAGCCACATGCGGGCTAATAATCTAATATTTATTGTGACACACTGGTTTTGCTGCAAGAGTACTATTTTCAGTAACAATGTTATTTGTGTAATAAAGTGTCTGCAAAGCATCACAGTCTGTTTGTTTCATTTATTAAATGTTACGCATTAGGTCTCACACACAAACACACACACACGTGTTTCCTTAGCAGTTATTACACATATAACTAATAGAAAACAAAGTAAACAATGAATAAATGACACAGCGTCGTACCATCAACCTCATTTTAGTTCAGGTTTTATCGTTCAATCTTCAATCCAATTTAATCTCCCGTAAAATAATGACATAAATTATAAATAATGACGACTGATTGTTTTAGCATAAAAATATAACATTAAATTGTAGGAATATTTTTATTTACAAACTATAAAAATAAAAAAAGATGTGAATAATAACATGAAAATAAGTGCGGTTTAAATAATATTACGGCTTAATTTATCGTTTATACAGATCTACAAACTAAATAGTGACGAGTAGAATATTATAGAAATTGCACTTAATTTTCTTTATATTTCAGTTTAGTTTGTATTTGTTCACATTTTATTGTTAAAGGAGAGTTTGTTAATGTCAATATTGTCATAATTTAATTTTATTTTATATGCAGAATGTAACACACACACACACACACATATATATATATATATATATATATTTCTTTTTTTTATTAAAACATTTGGAGTCATTATTTATTGGTTATTTTACTTGAGGTCATATCAGTCTGTACGTTTATGAACTAAATGGACAAAAATATTGTGTTTACAGCTGTAAAATGACCTGTTTGTGATGATTAAAGATAAAAACATTTAAAATAAAAACAACATCTTTGTGTTTATATATTTAATTCTTATTTTGACTATTTCACTATGTTATGTGTTTTACTTGCTTATTTTGTGCAGTTTGTGTGGTTATGTGCTATAATAATACTCTTGACATCTTTCCACTCAGATCAGCAAAGAAATGAGACAAAAATGTCAGAAACAGCAAAAGACACGACAGGTTTATTTGTAGATCACATTTCATGTACAGGACGATTCAAAGTACTTTACATAAAACATAAAAATCATCACAGGAAACACAAGAAAACCCAAAAAGAAATAAAAACATATTGTGGATGATATTGATATTGTGTTAAAAAAAATTATTGTAATGTGTTGGAATAGACTTATTGTTGTTCACCCCGTGTATTTGTAATAGATTACTTTACCTCCTTCTGCACATGCTCTGTTCCATTGAGGTCCAAACTGGAAAATTCATCAACACAAACGCACACATTCAGGCCGTGACGTGTTTGAAACTGTCAGGAATTAGTTTATTGTTACCAAGGAAACAACAAAACTATAATAAAACACTTAAATGTGTTTACGTTTGTCTGATGAAGCCTCTTTAAAACATTTCCCCACAAATATTTCATGATAATTGTGTCAGATGTGGACCTTTTTCTCCACCGCTGTGCTGTGTTTACATGTAAAGGACGAGCCTCACATTGACGGTGCCTGTGGCTCATGAGATTAGACGTAATAAGCAGCTTTAAGTTGAGAATAGAAACAATAAGAAGTGGAGCAGACTGGGACGCACAGACAATGTGGAAAATCAGCTGCTGCTCACACTCATCAAACCCATGGAATAAACGAAACCCACTGCACATCCAGAGGTAAGTCCGCTCTGTATGTTTTTACCTTTACATCCATTCACTGAGGTCAAAGAAACTGAAGATGAACCCTTTAAGGACTAAAAGTACAACAACACTCCATTTATTCATGTGGGTTTTACCATAAAAGTGTCAGAAAATCTGTGTTTTTTGAAGATCTGTCCATTAATTATCAATATTATATGTAATAGCAGTGTGTTATAGTAAAAAAAATAATAATAATTTCAATCCTATTCGTTATAAAAGCAACTGTAAATGTTCAGAATTAAAGTTTATTATTATTTATTAACATCCTTTATTATCAGTATATAGTTTTTTGTTTTGTCATGTGGGTTTTTACCATAAAAGTGTCAGAAAATCAGTGGGGTTTTTTTTAAGATCTGTCCATTATTTATCAATATTATATATAATAGCAGTGTGTTATAGTAAAAAACTAATTTCTATTATATTGATTATAAAAACAACTGTAAATGTTCAGAATTAAAGTTTATTATCATTTATTAACATCCTTTATTATCTGTATATATATTTTTTTTTTGTTTAGTTATGTGGTTTTTCCCGTAAAAGTGTCAGAAAATCAGTGTTTTGTTTTGTTTTTTGAAGATCTGTCCATTAATTATCAATATTATATGTAATAGCAGTGTGTTACAGTAAAAAAAAAAAAAAGTGTATTATATTCATTATAAAAACAACTTTAATTGCTCATAATGAAAGTTTGTTATTATTTATTTTGATTTTTTTGTTCATGTGGTTTTTACCATAAAAGTGTCAGATGTTTTTGTTTTTCTGTTTTTTTTTAAATCTGTGATTAATTATCAATATTATGTAACAACTGTAAATGTTCATAAAGAAAGTTTATTATTATTATTATTATTTATTAAGATCCTTTATTATCAGTATATAGTTGTTGTTGTTTTTTGTTTTTTTTAATACCCGTTGATCCATTAATTCTATCAATACATGTAAATAATTAATGTAAAATACAGTTATTCATCTTTTCATGGTTATCAGATATGACCCATTTGGATGTTCAGGGGTTCTGTAGTTACCATGGAAACACCATCATCTTCTACAGCATTGATTCACCAGTAAAACTCATGGAGTTGGATCAATAACAGTGGATTTTATCATAAGTTAATGGCAGATTTTACAGCTAAGTGGGTTGTTTACTTCAGTTTTCTCTGTTTTGGATGAAATAACCCTTAACTTAAATCTGAGGTTTGATGAACATCTACATAATCAGTACATTAAGTATAGGCAAATACATGATTCTCATTTAAAAATGCAAAGTACAGATGATAATATGAGAGTGAATGGTGGTAAATCACTTTAGAAAGGTTAAATATAGAAAATTTTGTAGAAACTTTTTTTAAAAATCTGGAATAACATGAAAAAATATGCAAAACTTTCACTAAAACTAAGTAAAAAAAAGAATAAGCCGCGAAATGAGCAAAATCAACCTAAGTAATAATAAATTTAAAAAAAGAAAAAGAAATCAACAAAATAAGTAACGTGAACAAAATAAAACACAAACTGAAGTAAATTGAAGTAAAACTAATAATAAACCCATGTAGTTGAATAAATGACAGTGGACACACTGGGATTATAAGAAATAATAATTTACAAAAGTTAACAAAACATTAAAAAAAACTCCTAAATAACATGAAAACATAAACAAAAAAATTTACCAAAACTAAGTAAAAAAGAATAAAATAAGCCAAGAAATGAGCAAAATTAACCAAAGCGATAATAAAATGAAAGAAAAGAAAAATAAATCAACAAAATAAGTAACATGAACAAAATAAACCACAAACTGAACTAAACTGAATTAAAAAATCAATTAATTTATTAATAAACCCATGTAGTTTAATAAATGACAGTGGACACACTGGGATTATAAGAAATAATAATTTGTAAAAAGTAAAAAATCCTGAAAAACATTAAAAAAAAAAAAAAAATAGGCAAAAAAGTTACCAAAACTAAGTAAAAAGAATAAAATTAAGCAACAAAATGAAAAAAAAAAAACAGCCAAGATGATCAATAAGATGAACAAAAATAAAATAACGTGAAAAAATAAGCAAAACATCTACCAATATTAAGTAAAAAAAAAAAATTTTTTTTAAATAATAATAAAAATGAATTATGTGTGTTCACCCATAAGTCAATGGAACAGGCTCCTGTGACCCCGTGACCCTGTGACTCTGGTGCAGGTCCAGTAAATGGATTTTATTTTCAGTTAATCCTATATTTGACTGTTTTCCTTCAACTTTAACATGAACTTTTATTAAATGAACAAGATCAGAAAATGAAACAGAAAAATACCTGACGTTCCCTAAAAAAAAACACTAAACACACACAGGACAGTATTACAATAAATGATGATAAATCACTTAAATAAAGTTAAACGTAAGGGGGAAAAAACTATTTTGGATCGATGCTGTAGTATCCTGGGTCTTTATGGAATAAAACGTAGCAGATTTTGATAAAAAAAAAATTTAAAAAAAACACAGCTTCACCTTTTAAATGGTTCTGAAAACATTTAATGGACTTGTTTTTTCGTTTAATTCATCCTCTTTCTCTTGAGTGAAATTCTGCCTGTGCACTGCTTTGAAATGACTAAAAATGATCTGAATTAAACTAAATAAACTAAACTGATCTGAACTAAATTAAACTAAACTATAAATACACTAATAATAATAACAATAATAACAATAATACATTTTATTTATAGGCACCTTTTTTGACACTCTACATATAAACAGAAGATTAAAAAGCAAACATTTCCCCCTTATATCCTTTTTATTCAGCAGTAAAACATTTATTCATCTATAACTTTCAGTGGAAGATGAAACTATATTATCTGTTTATTTCTTCTGTATCTATTATTATTATTATTATTATTATCTCTGTAATAAATAACACCTGAAACGTATCCACGGACCGACAACGACAAACCCTGATCACATTTGGTCTCAGACTTCCACATAAATAAGGTGTTACCGTTCTTTCTCTTGCAGTTCATGTGATCCTGAGGTTTGAAGAATGAGCAAAAGAGGGAAGAGGAGGAACAGCAAGAGGAGGAAGAGCTCCAGCAGCAGTAAACGTGAGCTGAAGCTTTAGGGGTGAACGCAGGTTAATCTTCTGCTTAGCTGAGTCACATTTTTCCCCACGCCTTCACTCCCATACATGAGATAGAACGATAGAATGATAGATAGATAGAACGATAGAACGATAGATAGAACGATAGATAGAACGATAGATAGAACGATAGATAGATAGATAGATAGATAGATAGATAGATAGATAG
>JAPSES010128351.1:4546-15718 GCA_029822895.1 Maxillicosta whitleyi
AATGAGTCGGTCTTTTAGAGCTACTTGAGCTTAAAACATACATATAAAACATTGATTAATTTGTAACCCTTTAACAGCACGTCTGTCCTGGTACAGGTTTTGGTGGAGGTGGCCCGCAGCCTGGGGGTCAAGTGCCACGTCAGAGGGGCCATGGTGTCGATCGAAGGGCCCCGCTTTTCCTCAAGAGCGGAGAGCCTGATGTTCCGTCAGTGGGGCGCTGATGTCATCAATATGACCACGGTGCCAGAGGTGGTGCTCGCCAAGGAGGCAGGCTTGTGCTATGCCAGCATCGCCATGGCAACAGACTACGACTGTTGGAAGGAGCACGAAGAGGCGGTGAGTAGCAGGCTGGGGGTCCTAATGAATCATCGCATTGCTTTGGGGTCTGAGGACTGCTGATGTATTGTGGGTAACGTCACATCCTGACTCATGTGTTTTCCTTTTTAAAGGCAAGTAAACGATGACGATGTGGTGCGATCGTTTTTATTTATTTTAAATATTAGACTTTTATGTCTACCGTACACTTGAGCCTCAGGCGACAACCACCCGGAGCAATAAAATTCATTCTAAAATGCCACATATGAGTGATTTAGGACTTAGAAACTTCCACTATTTTCTTCCTGTTTACATTCTCTTCGGTAGCAAAGGTGGCAAATTTATGCAGGACTTTTACACAATTTTCTGAAGTTTTCACCATTTTTGAATCGGATGTGCATTGTGCTAAAAAAGAAAAAAAAAGTAAGACAAGTTTAGATAAATCATAGAAACTCCTAAGTTATGACAGCGTTTTTTTTTTTAAAAGATATTACAGGGTAGTTGTAGTAAATCTTCAGCAATTCCATCCCGTAACGTACGCTATAACCCGTTGCTAAGTATGTGTGAGTCCTAAGTCGCTGCTCCGTCAGTCGGTCGTGGTCGGCCACATTTTGCCTCCTTCACGGGCTGTTCCGGCACCGGTAGTGACGAAAACTTGCGTTATTATCGGATTACCTGGGCTGCGGTGAACTGGCCACTGACCCCCTGCAGCAGACACCAGTCTACGATGACACATTACCATCCAGTGCTGGATCACGTCTCCAGAACAATGGCGTGGTGCTAATCACAAGCACAACCATGTGTTTTCCACTTAATCTGACTCACTGATCAATGACAGGTACGTCACTTCCGGCCAGCAGCTTCTGCCCACGCGCATAATTTGCATAATAAAAAGTTCCAGTGTGATGCAATTTTGGTGATTTATTTATTTATTTATTTATTTTTTTACTGAACTGGCGCCTCTCAAAACACACAAAAGACGATTAATATCATAAACACGACCACTACAGTTTCACTTGGAGTTCTCCAGAGGTTTCAACCATCTGCGCGTCGTACACACACAAACCGCAGAGTGTCTGTGTTCTTACATCTTCCGGGCGACGTCCTATTTGTCAGACGTTCATAATGCGGTCGATACACCGCGTGGGTGAGATTTTGGCTTTTTTGTCACTGATCCAGCCCAACTCACAACTCCACTTCCGAGTTC
Organism: Maxillicosta whitleyi; assembly: GCA_029822895.1. NCBI lineage: Eukaryota > Metazoa > Chordata > Actinopteri > Perciformes > Neosebastidae > Maxillicosta > Maxillicosta whitleyi. The sequence continues at coordinate 6,069 of JAPSES010128351.1, forward strand.
CTGCAGCTGACCTCTTCCCCCTCCTGTTGCAGAACGCTCGCCACATCCTTCCGCCCCCGCTCCCAGCCACATACAACCTCCTGCCCGACCCACTCTTCTTATCCCCCCCCCCAGTAGCGTTGCCTTGCCAACCTCCGGTGGAAGCCCTGCCAGAGGACGTTGAGTCACTCTGAGTCATCAGCTTCGCCGTCTTCATCCTAGCAAACACCACAAAGACATTAACCCAGTCGCTGAGTCTGACATGAAAACACACAACACCATGGAAAGGGTTAATGAAGGTCAAGGTGGGGGGTGGGGCGTAAACACAAACACAGCCTGGAAATAATGCTCTAAAGGACTGCACTGTACATAACACGTTGTACATAAAGTAACCATAATACCGTGTGATTGAACAGGAATATTGCTTTTTTTTTTTTGTGCAGCTGCTGTAAATAAATAAACATTATTGTGATTTACACATTTCTTTTAATGGGGTCCTATTTTCCAAAACCCTCTTTTATTAGTTTGGTTCATTTATTGGTGTATTTGGACCCTAATAGTTCATACAGTTTGAATTTCAACCCTCAAGGTGCTACAGAACTATCTTTATATTGATATTTGGCAAAAAAAAAAATCTATTGTTTTCCTACGACCTGTTACGTCTATAACTATTTACGTCATGACATTTGCCCATAAAAGGTCAAGACTTCCTATAAATATTGCTCCGAATATGTTTATCAGCAGCAGCAGTTATAGTAAAAACTGAAAGTATGTCCAAACTTCAAGTTGATTACCTAAAATATTCACTTTGTTGGCTGAACAGGGGACAGAGCAGCACAGTTAACAACCTGGAGGGGGCGGGGCCTGAAGTGGTTCATTTGCATTTAAAGAGCCAGCCTTTCTGGTGTCATTACTTAGAAGTTAGGGTTGAAGATAGTGGACCTGTGGAGTTGAATTAATGAAGAATTCAGACCCAAGCAGAACATTTACAGTTTATGTAGACCACAGGGAAATGTTTGAAAATGCATAAATCAATTTCTAAAAAAAATAAAATTAAATATGACTTTAATATGACTGTAATTCTAATATGATATCACCATGTGGCATAAAACTAACACTGGTGTACAGGGGCAGGAGGAACAGTGAAAGTGGTGCTCATTTGTTTATGGAGTTTAATCAGAATTCACATTTATAGGGAAAAGTCACACAGTAATAAAGGTTTATATTGTTCATAGGTGTAAGGAGGACTAAAGGGGTTGAGTAAAGGTTTGTGCAGCTGGAGGAAAAACAAAAAACAGTATTCTAAATATAGTGTACACTTAAAACTGACACTGAGGTTCTTTTTTTTTCTCCTTTAGGTGGGTGTTTGGGTACTAAAGTGTGACCAAATAAAGTAAACCCATACTAGTCTCTTTATGTCCTTCCCTGCTTCACTTCTCATTAGTTTCTTACTGACTCTTTTTCACAGTCATTCAGGGGCAGGATTTAGAGATGGCTTTGTACTATCACTTACATTTATCATTTCTCACACACACATAATCTCCTGTATACACACTTGTAATCACAGTGAGTGCAGAGTTGTTTTTCCTTCGTACTGTAACAGTTTGGATTGACTGTAAATCTTATGAATCATTTACTGTGCAGGTATCACACTGACTAGAACAGCTCTATGTCTTTGATAACCCCCATATAATCACTTTAAACTGGAACTTCCAAAGTCATCTGATGTTCAATTCTTCGCTATAAAAGCTGGAATTTTCACGTGATATTCTCTACCTTCTGTCGATGCGTTGTCGTATAATACTGCGTAACAGGCGGCCTTCCGACAATTCCGCTTGCAAACTCAATTTAGTTCCGAACTCCAAAATTTTAACAATGTTCTGCCTCTTACTAAATGTTTTTTGTGTTTGTAGATCCACTGTGATCCATACATTGTAAAACTTTCTTTCGGCTTTTTTTTTTCGCCTCAGGGAATCACATTTGCATATTGATTTGGCAGGTTTTTACGTCGGATGCCCTTCCTGACACAACCCTGTGTATTTATCCGGGCTTTGGACCTGCACAATGAGGCTTGCGCCCCCTTGTGGCTACACATGTAGGGATGTATAGCGTAAAGGACCTTTCCCAAGGGTCCACCTGGGTCTCAAACCGGCAATCTTCCGCACCAAAGCCAGTGGCGTAAACCACTAAGCTACCCAGTCGCTAGGATCCGTACATTGTAATGCACATGCGAAAATGACAAGTTGAGGCATCGTATTGTTAAAACTGAACGTATTATTCTTAAGACATTTCCGGGTTTGTTTAGGTTGTTTACTATATTTGTGAAAGAATAGTTTTTGCATGTAAATATTTTCACTGAAATCACTGAAAACTACTTACAGCGTCAGAAAAGTCCATGGAACTGGCGCTCTGCGAGCTCACGTGTTCCGCCATCTTGGAAAACTAGGTCACGATGAATACTCGGCAATTTCCATGAGGTGCTCGATCAAAACAAACAGTTCTGATCCGTGAATTTAGCGCACTGTCGTCGCCAAAATTTGGTTCAACTGTTGAATACGATCAGATTGATAATAGTCTTTTATAGGAAATGATACAAAGGCTTTTACATTTATGACATTTTGAATTTACTACCTTTTGTGTCACTTTGAAGGAAGTGAAATGTGCGTGGCTCTAACACACCAGCTGTGTTTGTTCCTGTGCCGTAGGTCTGTGTCGACAATGTGCTGAAGACGATGAAGGAAAACGCCAACAAAGCGAGCAGTATCCTACTAACTGCAATACCCCAGATTAGTCAGATGGACTGGAATCAAACAATAACATCTTTGAAAGTAAGTCGTCCGCATTGTAATGATTCATTTCCATCTGTCAACTCATTAGAGAAGTTGTGAAAGAGAAGTTGGTTCACCTTCAGGACTGATGTGTCATTTAATAAAATGCCTTCAGCCACATGGAACCGCCTCCTTAACTCTGTAAAGTGAATAACGAAAGCATCTGGAGCACGGTGTGTCTAAAAACGGTCACTTGTTTTCGAACGTTATCCTCACCACAGCGGCCATGTTGTGTTTACAAAGCCAACGCAGTGTTATGTGCGTGCGTATAAGTGAACAGTGATGGTTTCTTTCAACTGCAGGTCGTCAGGGTCGCTCAACTGACTTATTTTGCAGCTTATCACAAAAAAAAATTAAATAAAATAAGATTACAGGTAGTCCTCAGGTTACGACATACCCGACTTGTGTTATTTCGACTTTACGACGCCGGAGTCTCGGCCGCTAATACTATATATGTACTGTACTGTACATACAGTATCTTATTTTTTATTTTATTTTATTAATATGAAGTATAATACATGTATTTGGATAGTTATTTAGAAATTTAGGGGTACTAAAGGGTTAATTCCAACTTAAGCGGAAAAAAAACACCACCATAGATATTACAATATCTGTGATTCCTTCAGTAACATTTTTTATTAAATTGATTATACTTGAATTTATTATTTACTATTACTTACTATTACTTACTACTATTATTACTATTACTATTTACTAATATTATTTACTTATTTTCAATTTCTGTAGTTAATATTCGTATTGTTTTTTGTTTTTTTTTGCATTGTCATCCTTTAAAGTGGTTTAAGGGGTTAAATGTATATACACTTGCATTACTTTTTATCTAACAACTGAAAAAAAACAATGTCAATTAAATGATATTATCATTGTTTATTGTATTTTATTGTTATTTCTGTCTTATATCAATAATTTTTGTTTTGTTTTGTTTTGCTTCTTTTTCCAGTCAATGGCCCAATCTTCAGTAATGTTACCGAAACATTAAACGACAGCATGTTTTGACAGAAGGAGTCACCGCCAACACCGACAGACTTTGGATTTGTCATCAGTGTAAAAGAAGAAAGTGCCTCTCATCAGATTTTCACTTCACGTGCAGTTTCAGTATTTTTCTCTCACGCACACAGTTATTAGTTTACAGAACAACCTTTTTTTCTCCGGAAAAATTACTATAGCGAATGAAAAAAAACAAAAAAACATAAAGCCTGTCTTTGTTGATGAATAGTTTTTAGCTTGTGAAATAAGACTTCCTATAAGCTGTAATTTTTTTTTCTTTCATAATGTTTCTGAATAATATGTGTCACATTAAGACTCGGTTACTGCCTTCTAACTGATGTCGTCAGAACACATTTCTTACAAACTAAACAGTTTCTGCGATTTTACTGTCATTTCAAGTAAGTGCTTTTTTAAAAAAAAATTTGTTTCGCTTTCATTTACGTTAATCTGTTTACTCTGATACCATTTACCACAACCTATTTCCTAACGTTATAATGTGGTTCATAAAAGCCACACCCATGTTAGATGTTTACTGTAAAATTAATCCTAATCCATTAAAAGTTTGCATTTTGTAATATTTTTGGGCCTTCTCTACTACAATTTAACAGATTAGTTTGTCGTTAGTTGCATTTACTGCACATGAATCTATCGAGAATAAAAGAAAAATATTTCCTATTTGTGGACTGTGTCAACAATATGAAAAATGTAATAAAGACTGCTTTAAAATACACCTACTTATATAGATTTTTGGAAAATTCAAGGGGCTAAGGAGGAACTTGTTAATAAAATGGATCTAAAAACAAACGTGGACCAGTGAAATAAATGTATTGGAATGATCATATGACCTGTTTTATGTGTAATGTTTGGAGAGGGAGGAACTTTGTTGCGGTGTTGCATATAGGCCTACACATGACTGAAATAAAACCAGTTTCTTATTATGATGTTCTAACAAGCTTGTGAGGATGTATTCTGTCCTTATGCTGACTCAAAAAACTGCACTTAACTAACATTAAGATCTATTTTTAAAGCTATTAAGTCTCCTCTTATGGAAAAAAAAAAAAAAAAAAAGATTTTACATTATAGTCTTATCACGGTTTGATGCTTTTTTTATCTGTTATGGATTTAGGAAAAATATAGTACAGTTTTAAAACGGATGTTGAAGGTTTTTTTTTTTTTAGATTGCGAGATGGTGCGTTTAAGGACACGACTGATGGGCATTTGCGCTCAGCGTTAATGATTATTTTTGCATGTTTTTATTTTCATTACTAAGCGGTTTAGAAAATGACTGAATCTTAATTATTGTATAGACGCCGTTCACGTTAAGTGAGCGTATTTATTTATTAATTTAGCGAATATACACTAATAATAGTTTTAAAGAAACTTGAATTTTTCACATTTTGGACGTAGATGTATCCGGGAATTTCTATTAAATCTGGGTTTGTTCTCTATATCCACTTATTTAATGCACATAATAATAATAAAAATTAAAAAAAAACATCTCATAACATGGACATAATATTGCATATATATCTTAACATTTACGAGGCTGCATGGTGAAAGAATCATATTTATCCTTAATTTGTAAAAAAACAAAAAAAAACAAAACAAAACAAAACAGTAAGACTCACCAAAAAGTTCTGCAAAAATGCACGGTTTAATATTCACCAACATCCAACTGAATCCACACTTCAAATACACTTCGACTGATTCGGGTTTTTTCTTTAATTATTATTTTTATTGTCATGTACCACACACGTATCTACCCATTCGACAGTATCTAAATGTATTGCTTTTACTTTGGTTCCAAACTTCAGAATTAACATAATCTATATTAAAGTGCAAAATCTAGTCCAGATTTAAATATCATTTGTATACAGGAAATGTAACCCCTTATGCTTATGGAACAGTGCATTAGTAAACGGCTTTTAAGGTTATTTTTGGTGAAATATTTCTCATAAAATATATTAGGCTATAGCCTATTAAAAAGTCGGTAGTTTCAGGTTATGGCAAAAAAAAAAAAAAAAAAAAAGTCGCATTATCCTACCTTAAAAAGCGTAAAGCAGATATGGAAAAAACATATCACAGAGCAAGTAAAATATCCCAATGTTGCGGCCTAGAAGGAATATTTTAGAACACGAAAGGCAAAAAAAAAACAGTACAACCAAAAACATTGATATGTCGATCTAAATCATCTCGTCCGTTATATGCACATTTCTATCCTTGATTTTGTTTAAAAAATAATTATAATACCAGACAAATAAATAACCATACAATGATGAGGAAAATAACCTACTAAATGTATTTACGCAGCAGGCCCCGTCAGGCCCCACTCAAGATAAGCAGCATGGGGGAGGGGGGGGGGTAAAAATAATAATAAAAATAATAATAATAAATCAGCGTGAAAGAGTTTTTTTCACAGAGACTCCAAAAAAGCCACCACATCTGTGCGACCATTGTCTCTGGCCACATCCACTGGCCGACAGTTCGTGTTGTTCGTGGCCTCCGGGTTGGCCGTGTACTCCACCAGCACGCGCACCGTGTCCACGAAGCCCGTCCTGGCCGCGTCGTGCAGCGGCGTGTCCCCGGTGAGTGGGTCCGCCACGTTGGGATCCGCTCCGTTCTTCAGTAACACCTGAGCCACCGGTGAACTCCCCATCATCATCACCTTCAGGGAAATTAAAAAAAAAAAAAAAAAAGTCACGTGATCTTTGGTTTTATTTCAACTTAAAACACAGTGAACTGAGCCATTTTATTTATTTATTTTTACTACACGTTTTATCAGACGTCAAATAATTTACCTTAAATATTAAAATAGCTCCTGGGGCTGGTCTATATAGTCTGGTCGGTTCTTATTTGAGCAACGCAACTCAAAACTGATACCAAATACCACAGTGACAAGCACACCCGCAGGCTTTATAAAATACAGTTTCTATTCTTTTAGCTCAAAGGGAATCATAAATGAAAGTATACTATTAACTTGGCTATATGGAAACACTCAAACCACAACAAACCATGAAGTTTCACATTATAAATACAAGTTTTAGGACGAATCTATCTAAGAAGAGGCCTGAAGAAATACAATAAAATAAAATAAAGCAGTAAAAATTAAATATACAGTTGGATTTGTTGACATATAGCCAGATTTTTTTTTTGCTTGGTTTTGGAGGATTGTTTTGGTTATTATTATCATAATTATTATTTATCACCCATTACTACATCTACAATAAAGAGAATATTCATTAAACCATTAAAAGTCCTCAAAAACAATGATTATATTATAATTAAGTGCTAACTCCTGTGTGTCACGTGACTAAAACAGACTGAAAATAAATCATGGAATGTGTAAAAGCACTGTTTTTATCAGTACAATGACACAGATATTGATGTAAAAACTGAAATTATTTTGGTTTTTATTATGAAAACACGTTCAATGGATAGATATCAGCTCTGAAATTAAACTATTATGAGTTATTATGGTTGTTTTCATTATATTTGCCCACCTTTAGTTGTACCAGGCATTAAAATGAACAAGAAATTGAAGAAAACAAGGGGTGGTTTAATAATTTTTCCGCCACTGTATAACCCCAACAGCTCCTGTTTATACTATCTGCATTACAGTGTTTATTTTTCTATTTAGATCTTTTTTGATATGTGCCCCCCCCCCTTTTTTTTTTTTTTTTTTTTTATACAACTGCTCTGATTTAAAGGCATGCTGCTCATATGTGCCTTAAATAGCCCCCTGGAAATAAATAAAGTTTTCTGTAGTATAAAAGGTGTAAGTATAAAAGAAGAATATTCTACTTTAAAACACTCACAATAAGTGCGCAACTAATAACCTCATTTAATTTCCCATCAGTACATGACTATATGAGGGCTTATTTTGTTTTTATTTTTACTTGCACTTTCATTTGGTCAGATTATAAATTAACAAAACAAAACAAAAACAAAAAACAAGAAAACAAAAACAAGCAGGCCTATTTTTCTCGGGTAAAAAGCCGTGCCCGTGTGCGCGTCCACATATCCTGCCTACACTGCGTTATTCTACAAGCTGTGGGTACTTTTTTTTTTTTTTTTCGACTCTAAATAAGTGCTTCGTGTCCGTGGGACGGATAAGGGCGCATCTGTGACACCGACCTGCAGAGCGGTCCGTCCGAAGCGGTTCAGCCCGTTAACCTGCGCTCCGTTCTGGAGGAGATACTCCACGCGCTTCGTGTCCCCATTGCCGGCTGCCGTCGTCAGGTCATCCTCCAGAGACATCGTGTCCAAAAACACACACAAAAAAAACGTCCTGCGCCTTTGTGATAAATCGCCCTGACAGGTATCCAGCTGAAGATGCCTACGTGAGGAACAAACTCGATCAAAAACACGCCATGACGCGCGCGGCAGATGCCCACGGACGCGTTCGTCGGTGTGTGTCGGTGCGGTGCGTGTTTATTTATGCGTGTTCAGCGACCCCCGGTTCGGTGGTGTGTCCGGGGCTCCGGTCGTCTGTCAGGGATGGCCGATCCGTGCATGTCCGTCCGTCCGTCCGCCTGTCGGTGATGTGTGTATGTCTGGGCTTGCCTCTGTTTTGAATGGGTGACGTCATTTCTTGCTGCAGTGGTACGTCCGAGCGCATGCGCAACATCGACTAGTTTTGACAGCTGAAAACACGCTGACCTCAGTCGTGTTTCGAAGCCTCGCACTTTAAGTGAAGTGAGAAATAAGCATCCCCGGACAAATACGAGAAGAATACGGTTGATATGCAAGTGGAAAAGGGAAGGAATAACCGCACAGTTATTTTAATATTTAGACTTTTTAGGACATAGTTTAACCCACGGGTGTCGAACTCTGGTCCTCGAGGTATCCTGCTTGTTTTTGGATCTTTCCCTCTTCCATCACACCTGAAAGTTATTACATCATTATCAGGCTTCTGATGAGCTGGATGATGAGCTGATCATTAATTCAACCAGGTGTGATAGAAGAGTTAAATATCTAAAACATACAGCTTTTGCTTAATCGTAATTTTTTTAATTGTTTTTCTGTTCTCTTTGTTTAGTTTCGATGTGAAGTATCTTTGAGTGTCCAAAAAAGCCCTATACAAGTTTGATGTATTATTATTATTATTATTATTTAGGACTGGGATTATTAACGCGTTAATCCCGATTAGATTAATGTAAATTGTGAGTCTGATTCAGGGTTTTTATCATGTTTTTAGACTCCCCTTTTTTTGCAATGAACAAACAAACCATATGAGTGTCATTTGGATAAACCCCTTCAAAAGCTCAAATGGTGTTAGATTGCTTGATGCTTATTACAAACTTAAACTACACAAAAACACTGGTAAATACAACTATTTTGGGAGTGCAGTTTGTGTGTGTGTGTGTGTGTGTGTGTGTGTAAGTGTGTAACAGTTTTGCAAAACTGCAAACATGTAAAAAAAAAAAAAAGAAAAAAAAGAAAATGTGCCACATCTGTGCTTGGTTATCTGTCACAATCTGAACCAATCAAGAACAAAAAAATAGGTCAGTTTTTGCTGAGCTGACGAAAACCCATCTTTTACAGGGTGATGTTTCTGACAGCTGATTTGTGTTAACAGAACTAGACCTAATGCATCATTCCAATTGAGGCCTTTCATAATATGAGTGGAACTTGTGATGGCAGAGAGCGCAGATACTGTGTGTGAGACAACAGCTGCTGTATGAGTCACATATGTGTCCAAGAAAGTCATAAGTCATGCTATTTTTGTGTCAGTTCCTAAATCTAGGGTTAGTTAGGGTTACTATCTATCTATCTATCTATCTATCTATCTATCTATCTATCTATCTATCTATCTATCTATCTATCTATCTATCT
>JAPSES010128369.1:0-15715 GCA_029822895.1 Maxillicosta whitleyi
ATGACATTTTGAATTTACTACCTTTTGTGTCTCTTTAAGCATCAGTAGTACAAAGCCGACCTGTTTGGCAGATGAAGTGCAGGTGCTGATCACAAGGGTGGTTCTCCCAGGAGTAGAGCTGTGTTCTGGCCATGGCTCCACAGGGGTGTGAATACAGTTTAAGTGGTGATGGTTTCAGCCATTTGGTAAATGTCATTGAATGTCCAGACATCCAAAACCAACTGTTTCCGTTTAAAAAACTGACAAAAAAAACATTAAACATAAGTTATTTCAGTGTCTAAACCACCACTCAACAGCCTGAAATATGTTTATTTAACCTTTCATGCATAAACTGGACAGTTATTCTGCAGCTGTTCTCATATATATCCATGTGTTTTGTTATTTTAGTTCCATATCAGCCAACACTGTAGACGCTTATGCACCATCCCATAATACACTGACATTAATATCATCACTGTAACTTTGCTGTTGTTGATAAACCTCATCTGCATAAACAAGTTTGAATGTAAATCAGTTGCTAGTTGTTATTAGACTGTAAATAAGTTTTCTTAATACTTTTTAAAAAAAAATATTGTCGTAATGAAGTGAGTAATAAATATTATTAGAGCATGGGAGAAAACATCATTCAAAATGTTTGTATTTCATAGTTTCCACAGTTTCTGACATTACATTTTAAATACATGTTTCTTTCCTTCAAAAATTAAATGCATTGCGTCCAGCTGAGTGGATATTTTCATAACTCCATGGAAAATGGGTTCATAAAAACAATTTGATCCATTTTTTTTTCATGCCTAAACAGGACTAAAAACACTTATGAAAAACAAAACAAAACACTAAGGTTCTCATAATTCAGTTTTAATGCTCCGACGTTTGTCCTGGACTACAGCGCTATAAAGAACTGTTTAAGAAGCATTCAGACATGTTTGTGTTGGAATGACACCGATGCAAAGATATGGGCAAACTAAATTTGACTAAGACATGGGATTTTAAAGGAAATTTGCAAAATTCAAATGCACAAGCAATTGGACTGTATGGAAATCAAGAGGCAGCAAACTTCCTGTCTTAAAGTGATATGTATTTTTGACATGAATCTGTGTTTCATCCCCTCATCAGTGTAGTACATCCACACTGACTCACCCCCGACAGTGTCCTGTGAGCCCAGTTCTGGTCGAAACAAAAGTAGTTCGGGCAAGTTTCGCGGGGGTCACTAAAATAAAATGTTTTTCTTCTAAAAACAGCATGCGTTCAAAAGAGTGATTTTTTTTACATCACAAACCAATGTCCACAAAAAAGTCACACCTCAATCACTTGGCCCTACTTTCTCTCTTCATATCACTACGCTGCCGCAAGATGACACTAGTCTACCTGTTTCACTGCTGAAAACAGTTGTTTACTAGTGCGCAGCAGTCAGTAAGTAGCATGACAGTGCACTGATAGGAAATGAGAGAAAGTAGGACCAAGTGATTAGGAGGTGTGACTATTTATGGACATTGGTTTGTGATGTAAAAAAAAAAAAAAAAAAAAAAATCACTCTTCTGAACACATGCAGTTTTTGGAAGAAAAACGTTTTATTTTAGTGACCCCCCCACAAAACTTGACTTAAAAGCTTTAATGTCCTTAAAAAGGCAATTTGTCTTACAGCACAGCATTGACAAGAAATAGTAAAACGTGTAAATAAATACAGTCCACTGGTCAGAGGCATCAATCAGTACTAGAAATGCCGGAACTACTTTCGTTTCAACCAAAACCGGTCCAGAACTGGGCTCACAGGACACTGTCGGGGGTAAGTCAGTGTGGATGTACTACACTGATGACGTGGATGGAATATTCATGTTAAAAATACACAACTATCACTTTACGGTTGAGGTCATTATGTTAAGGCTACAGTACTGATCTGTATTTATATTTCCGTCACTTGTTTTTCTTTTCAAGGCTGAATACCATTTGATTTCAGATTTAAAAGACTTGCTTCCACTCTCACAGGACTGTGCCACCATAATAATTTCAACACTAATGACTCATCATCACACACATACACAGATTAGGCAATTTCACATTCTGTAGCTCAAAGGCTTTGGCAGACCCACATTCAATGAGGATTAATGTGGTGCAATTAAATGAACTCATTCATATCCTCAAGGCAACAGTTGTGGATTTTTTTCCCAGCCTCAGATTTCTTTTTTTTTTTTTTTAGATTTTCTGAAAAACAGGAAAACAGAAAATGCCAAATAATAAATGCAAATAAAATCTGAACGCCAGGAAAAGCATCTGTTGCCTTGAAAAATAACATTTACACATAGAAAAAAGAACAAGAATGGAGTCAGCAGAAGTGTCCACAGCTTAGTGACTAACATTAATGAAAAATGACCTCAAAACTACCACATTTGGGAAAAGAACTCCACAGTAAATCTCTGCAGAGAACTGTGACAAATATGTTGGAGAAACTCTATAAAGAGCCATGTTTGCAGATATTCTTATTTTTTCTAACTAAGCCCTCAAAACTTTCTGTTTTAGGTCAATTTCACCTTCAAAATATATTTTTTTCAGTTTTTAATCATGGTATAGTATATCATCCTGCAGGCTCTTTCATGGGTTAAAACCAAGTACAGTCAGAACGGCTGAAAATACTTAGTTACATGCAGAATTTCAACCCACAGTTTTAGCACAAGGGGGGAAAAAATACAAAAAAAAAAAAAAAATCAGAAATTTGGGTGTGAAAACATGGACCAAATTGACAGTGAAAGGATAATATTATAGAATGTCATCCTGAACTGCTGGAGCTTCACATTTTCAGTGCATCCTTTTAGCTGTGAAATTTATGACAACACAGCTTTTAGCACCTTAATGGCTTTTATACTGCGCCATTATTATGAAGCATTTCCTGCTAATTGATTCCTTCAAATTATATTGTGTACTATGGAGGATGTTTTTTTTTTGCCACATTAAGACGTATATAAAAAGGCAATTCCTCTTAACCTTTGAAAACAACATTAACAGGAGTCTGGAGAGTATTACCATCTTTTCTTGAATTATTCAGTCTTTTCTCAGTGGGAATGGTGTTAACAGTCACAACATCACAGATAGTGGGTCTATTCTCATGGGGTCAAGCAAACTGAAAATGAAGAGGCGGAGCTGTGAGTGTGTGGTCGGAAAAAGCGTCCAATTCATGTGAGACCAAAAGCTCTCTAGGATTTTACTCTTTGGTGCATTAGGAGCAGTATTTTCTGTTTTAGCAAAATGCATTCATTAATCGACGACACGCATCACTCTATACAATTAGATGCATTGTTGAGATGTCTTTTGTGTTGCTCAAATCTGAATAGTGGCAGGATTTTGGTTAAAAGAAGAGGAAAAGAAGTGTTCAGTGGTGACTGTGACAATGTTTTGTATTTACTTCTGCCCCGGTAATCAAAGCACATACTCATCAAAAGTCCTTCTGGTGCTTGCCAGTCTCTCAGTGTTGTCAGATCATTTGCAAAATTCCGACAAGAGCGTGAGGGTAGTGAAAATTCCCTTGACTAATCAGTGGAGGTTGTTGTTGCAGACTCTTGAGTATGCAATAAACAGTCACATATCCTATACAGTCTCTTTGAGAATTTGTATTGTATACGTTTCACCTTCCACTTCTTAAATTCACTGAAGTTCAACTCAAGATAAAATTCTGCTCAAAACACAAAAACAAAGAGTATAAATAATACATGATATATTCGGGGAGAATAACAATGAGTAAAATATTCAGCTACTTTCAAACTATCATTTATTTTGTGCATCCCGCAACACCATATTCACTCATCCAATTCTTGAGTGAAAAAAAGTGATTCACAGCAGCATTTCCTGTTCTATTATGGGGTACGGAAACTGTCCAAAAGATTTGTGTGCATAAAATAGAAATGTGTGAGATTGTTTTATAATTGTGCAAAAAAAAAAAATTATATTTATAAACTCTTGAATGAGTTTAGTCATACATAAGATGGACTGTGTGTATTTTATCCATCAGAACATAAATGAAAATTTTTCAAATTCAAATACAGGCAAATTTATGATTACACATCCATCACAAATACAGATTCACCAACATGACTCTACTGTCAAAAACATCAGTAGATGCATATTGAGGCACTGGCATGGATTCTGTGGCTGATGCCCTGAATGTCTCACCATTTATCAGCCATATTCCTGTGCAGCCTGTGACTGTTTTTGTTGTGGGGGTGGTTAGGCCCTGACTAATACACAAAAGTCAGAACTAATTCTGAATCTTACTTATTCTGAACCCACAGTACAGATAAAAAGAAATAGTTCCAGGATGAAGGGAAATAAAGAGACATGGAACTGAACTGAAAGTAGGCAGGTGAGAGACAGAAGATGGAGTGGCACAGGACAGAGAATAAGCAGGTGGGAGACACATAGTCCAGAGTAACAGGGAGGTTTACCGGTGGGGAGGGCAGAGCAGCACAGTCTGAGGTCAGGTGGGGGTCCAAAACAGAAACATGAGACAGGACCAGAGCAGGAGTGTCTGGAAAGTACCAAAGACCAGTCTGCCAGCACAGGAGTGAATATAAACCAGCCTGATGAGGTGCAGCTGTGTTCACAGGTGATCAGAGTTGGCTGATGAGGTGGGCGTGGCTAAGGGAGCAGAGAGGTGGACAGGGATTGGCTGAAAGGAGTGGGAGAGGAGAGCAGCAGTCCCAGGTGAAAACAATGAGTGTAATGAGGTGATCGGTTCAGGAAACAAACTGACTGACTTAAATATATGTGAAGTGTTTATTGGAGCTGTGGTATGTCATAGGTTCCACTGTATTATTACATTACATTATTACATTACATTTGGATGACGCTTTTATCCAAAGCAACTTACAAGGTAAAGGCCATGTAACGCATAAAAGGCCTTGTCCACTAAACTATCCACTCACAGTGTAGCTGACTCATATGCTGATACATAGTGTGCTTTATGTATTGGTCATGCTCCTATTTCCTATCTAATACATCGGACTGTTAGCTCAGGAAGCACCTTGTTGACCAAATATAGCACCTGTGGCTCCAGAGGCGGCTGCTGTGGAATCCACGCCACTGCCTCGATAGCGCCCGCTGTCTCTCAACTCATGTACAGTCTGTGGAATCGATGTATCTTCTGCTTGATAAGTAATGCCTATGAAGTAGTGACGTATTTTTGACACTAGAGTCACGTTGGTGAATTCGTATTCATTAAAACGCAGTCATAAAGTTGCATTTCGTGTTTGTAATTCTTGATGTCATAACTTTTCATTTCTACTCTGACATAAAATGCACACAGTACATCTTATATATGACTGAAGTCATTCAAGAGTTTATAAATATTTACTTTTTTCACAATTATAAAATAATCTGCAGGGGTTTGTCGGCAGGGCACTGAAGATGATGGACGTGAAGGAACGTCACAACAGATGAGCCATCAGAAATATCACCAACGCAGCAGAAAAGGCATCAAGATGACTGTGGATCTAGTGTGGAGAACCGTGGACCACACAAGCTGGGATTTAATCACCCGCTGGGTCACCTGGGCGAGGGTGTCTGATGTTACAAGACCGGAATCACCGAATAAACCCATGATGATGACGTTGGACTACGTTGGACTGGTGTATTTTAGAACTTTCATTCCTATTCTGACAGATAAAATACACACAATACATCTTGTGTATGACTGAACTCAGTTTACAAATATTTGTTTTTTGCACAACTATAGAGGCTGCGGAGCCTCAAGGCAAGGAGCTACTACCCACAGGCGGTCAGGCACATCAATGCCATTGACTGACTCACTGTTGGGAGACTAGTGTTGGTTTTTCGTCTGTTTTTTTTTTTATTATTATTATTATATACTGCTCTTAATTCTGTACTGAATGCACTGTAGCTGTTGTATTCATTCTTTAAGTATTCAGTTTTTATTGTTGGTAATTTTATGTGATCACTGTTTTTTAGGGTTTTTAATTAGGGCTGTACACTGCTGGTCCTGAGTACTAATTTTGGTTTGTGTACTCATGTGGAATGACAATAAACCTAAACCTAAAGCTGAGTAATATGCATACTTTTCTATCTTATGCACACAAATCTTTGCGACAGTTTCCTTACCCCATACTCTATAAATACATCACATTACGTTTTCAGTGATGTTGAAATTCCACAACCAGGTCACGTGTTAAAAATGTTGTTATCTAAACAGCAGAAAAGGTTGATTCCTATTGACTCCCAGAACAACATGTGTATCTGATGTTTCTAGATTTGCTGATTTTGTTGTTGGGGAAAGAGCAAAACCTATGTGAAAAGTAAAAAGAAAATCTAAAATCGTGTCATTTCCTTGCATAATGCTATTCTTAAATTGTAATATAGTCCAAAAACAGTGCATTATTTGTGGAATATCTTGAACAGGTACTATTTTGCACAAAAAAAAAAAAAAATACATATATATATATATATATATCAAAAAAGTGTATTTTTCAGGAACGATGTTTCACTCTTGAGCCATTGCTTTGACAATCTCAACAAGAACCAAAGTGAAAAAACATATCGTTAAAGCACAAGTGCATGACATCTTTGAGTGAATTTGTCATCTGTATCTTATCAACAGATCACCCACAAAAACTGGAAACTCCCGTTGGTGCTTTTTATAGACTGCTGCTTTGCCATATTGCACAATCTGTCCCTTTTAAATATGAACAACTCAGCCCGCACTTAGGGGCATATGCTAATACTGCAGCTGCTTTCTCTGTTTTGTTTTTTTTCTCCTTCTGTCAGTACTTGATCTCTATGGGCACCCATGCAGAAATTCTACTTCATGTTCTAGGTATTTCAAACTAATTGGCAATAGTGAGCTAACCTAGACTAATGTGACATTACAAAACAACCACATAGTGAACCAGCTAATTAAAAAAAAAAAAGTAGGTTCCACTGTATATTGGCATGTTAGACAGTCATTTTTGCACATCCATAGAATAAATTAGGTTTCTTTCACAAATCAGGTATTATGTAACACGCTGTCAGGTCCATGAGTATGTGGACAGTGATACATATTACCCTGGATTTGAAACAAAGTGATCGAGATGTGATTGATTAAGGTGTGAATGCAGGTGAAAGTGATCACCTCTATTTATTAATATATTTGCTCTGCTATTAGTTCTTTGTACAAATAAAAGTTTGTTTTTTTCTTCTACTTGAAACAAAAAAAATGAATGAATAAAGGTTAAAAATATGTGGACACATGATGCAAAGATATGAATAAATGCTTTGAAAACATGAATATGAAAGAGGCTGAAAAGCAAAATATCTACAATGCCTAACAAATGTATTAAAGAAAATATAAATAACTTCATAGTTTATGAAAAACTTGTTTCAAATTAACAATCTCATTGGTATTCATTAAAAAAAATGACTAATTGGAATAACAAAATAGTCCTTGTTAACAAATAATAACCAAAAATGTCAATATTTTGTGCGACCACCTTTGGTGCAGATAACAGCTTACATTCTTACTGCTGATGTTTTTATGTAGTTTTACACAGGAATGAAAGATAATAACTGTTATTGTGCAACTTCATTAAAAAAAATAGTCATTTGTTGCTGCATTTTCCCTTAGGGTTTTTGGAAAACATTAAACTTGAAAATTTATGGATAGTAACAATAGTTATATTTTAGCATTAAAGATATAGTTTTGATTTTAAAAAAAAAAAAAAAAAAAAAAAAAGATCTTGCGCATACTGGTGGATTAACCATTATAGAAACATAAAAAGATATTTTTATAAACAGAAATACTGTTAAATTATGGCAGCAGTGGAAAACGCCTTATACTGAGTGGAGGTGGGAGAATACATTTGTATATCTGTCTGTCTGTCTGTCATCTGTCTGTCATCTGTCTGTCTGTCTGTGATAGACAGAAGGAATGCACTGTTGAGCTCAGCAGCACTAAAAGAAGAAGAAACACAGGGGAACATTCACCCATGTCAAGAACATGAGTGAGGAGGAAGACCTATTATTATCAAAGTCTATCATCAAGATAATGAATGTAAATAACAGAGGTTTAACAACAGGGTACAAACCACTGTAAAAACAAGAGGAAGGAAAGATTCGAATTTATCAGAAAATATTTGAAAAAGCCTGCGTAGTTCTGGGAAAAGATGCTCCACATGAATCAATCAATCTTTATTTATTTATTTATTTTTATTTTATTTATTTATGAGTGAAACCCAGATTAATTCCTACCAGATTGATGGTAAGATAAAGGTCTGGAAAAGGAAAGGAACAGCTCATGGTCCAAAGCAGACCACGTCATGTGATCGATGCGGTGGATCGGTGTAATGATGTGTTAGGATGTGACTGTTACTGGAACTGGGTCACTGGTGTTTACTGGTGATGGATTCTGTATAGTTCTGTGAGTATACAGGACGATCATCTAAACTCAGATTCAGACAAATGCTGTAACGTGTGCAGACACAAAACGTACAAGTAAAAATAACCTGAGAGATTTAGAAAGTAAAGAAAGTGGATGATGTTCATTGGCCAAGTTAGTCACATGACCTCAACCCAATACAGCAGCTTTTTAGTGACTGAAAGCTAATAAAGAAGTAACTCATAAACATGCAGAACACCTGGGAGGTTCCACACTTCGATCCTTGGCATTATACATTCTGCAAAAAAAAAAATCAATATCTGATTTAGAACAACTGACTTAAATTTGGAATATTTATATTTACGGCTCGTTTTTTTTTTTTTTTTTTTTTTTTTTTTTTTTTTTTTTTATTTTTTTGAATTATTTAGACTTAATTTTGTTTAGATTATTTGAGTTGTTCCAAAAATTTTCATCTCGAGTTACCCGACATAGATATTACAACTAAATTTAGGCAATACTTATAACAAAACAAGCTATGTTATTGGGGGTAAATATGTCGGACACAGTGACTGTTTGAGCTTAAGAATTTTTTACTTGTCTTATGCAGTTTGCCTGTACATATCTATTGAGTCATTATATGGACAGTTGGCTTGTGACCAAAGGGTCGCTGGTTCTATTCCATGGACTGTCAGAAAAAAAAATATATATTGTTTGCTGATGTGCTATTGAGCCCGTTTTCTCCCTGAGCACCTGATATGACTGGTGTGTGGTGTATTCCTGCATGTTAAGATAAGATAAGACTTTATTGATCCCACCATGAAGAAATTTCACAGTTGACAGCAGCAACATACAGACCATACACACCAGTGCAACAGAAAAAAAAAAAAAAAATGGCAGAAAAAATACATGTGAGACTGAAATTTAAAGGAAAATAAGAAATTTGGGATTTGAGATGTACTAGAAAATTAAAATGAAACATTCTTATAATGTAACATTTAAACAGTAGTTTCATATTTACATTAAGAAGAAGAGATACAAGCCACTGATATCAAGATAAGGAAGCTCCGTACATTGCATGGAGGGTTTCACCCCAAGTCCAGGGTCCTGAGGCTGTACACGAAGTAAACGGAAGGGGTTTGAGGACTGGTAAGTGCCAGAACTACTGTCCAGGAGGAAACAGCAAACCTCCAGGAATATATCAAGAATATGGCCCACAATGACCAACTGCTAAGTGAATGCCTCAGGTAACAAAAGCCCAGTAAAGATGAGGAACCAGAGGAGGGGGGGGCTATCATGAAAGGACAAACCCTTGCACAGCATGTACCATTGCCAAATAGAGGAAGTGGCTGATATGGAAAAGACATACCAGTGGCTGGATAAGGCTGGACTGACAGACAGCACAGAGGAACTACTGATGGACAAGAACAGGCCCTGAACACCAGAGCAAAAGAGGCGGGGGTTCTACCACATCAGTCAAGACCTCAGGTGTAGGCTGTGTAGAGAAGCCCCCCCGAGACCGTCCAGCACATCACAGCAGGTGTAAGATGTACATGGAGCGGCATAACCAGGTAGAGAACATAGTGGACAGGAACATCTGTACAGAGTTTGGACTGGAGGTCCCAAGCCCCCCCCCCCCAACGGTGACAGAGAACAAACAGGCCAGGCCAAGATCCTGTGGTACATCCAGATCCAGACCGATGAGATGGTCATGTCCAATCAGCCTGACATAGTGGTGATGGATAAACATCAGAAGACAATGGTGGTGATAGATGGAGCAATCCCCAGAGATAGAACATCAGAAAGAAGGAACACGAGAAGCTTGAGAAATACCAAGAACTGAAAGAGGAAATAGAGAGAATGTGGGTGTGAAGGAAACAGTGGTACCAGTAGTGATCGGGGCACTAGTTAAAATGATGTCTGGAACAACATCAGAGATCTGAGTCCAAAAGAGCACGATGCTAAGAACAGATAAGATCCTGCGCAGAACCCTCAGGCTCCAAGGACTCTGGTAGAGGACGGAGTCTGAAGGAGACGCCGCCAGGTGGGAGAGGAACATTTACGTGCGTGTGTGTGTATAAAAATTTCTTGCCAGGTTTTTTTCTATTTATATAAGCAACAGACAAATGTTCTAGAAATGAGGCTTTTTTCACTTTCTTTGAAATCGTTTTTTGCAGGCTCAGCGTCGACATCAAAGACAAGTTGGGAAAGCTGCACACTTGTTACTCTGATGCAACCTATTTTATATTCTCTTTATTTTCTCTATTGATTAAGAATTCGGCAAGTGTTTCATGATGAAATATTTATCCCCCTGTGAACTGTATGAGAACAGGTGAAGTCAGTGTATTCAGAAAGCGGTCAAAACAAGAAATCGAAAAAAGGGTGAAATGTAAAATCATTGAAAAGCAAGTCGCACATAAAAAAAAAAAAAAAGTATTAATATGTGAACACTGATATTATATCGTATTAAAATGAAGACGGAGCTGGACCTGAGCTTTGCATCAGTTTAGCCATTAGAATAACTGCCGGTCTAGTCATTTAAGTCACTATAAGCCGCGACTTTTGTCACACGCTTTCGACCCTGTGGCTGATGCAATGATGCGGCTAATTTATGCATTTTTTCTAGCGGCCGCCGGCGTCGAGCAGAAAAGGTAAGAGTGAGACAGGTGGAATATATGTGTCGAGGAAGACGGAAGTTTAACGTAACTTTGCGCTTTGTGGATGAATAAAAATAGCATGAACAGACCCTCATCATGGAAAATGCAAGAAGAAATTCATATGACGCAGTTTTCAAGTTAAAAGATAAAAAAGGAAACAGAGCTGCTGCACGTAAACTTGGCATAAATAAATTGATGGTGAAACGCTGGAAACAGCAGCGCGAAGAAACAACAACAAAAGAGATTGAGAGAGTGTGTGGCGAAGTATATCTGACGCTTTTCCAATCCGACACTGAAGAGGAAGACTTCCATGGTTTCAATGAACAGGAGGAAGATGAAGACGGCTCTCAGTGACTTTTACCGCTATGTTTTTTTTATCCAGACCTGTTAGTGCTGTGTTACTACCGTATTGCTACTGTGTTACTGCCGCGTCACAGACACTGTTTGGAAAGAAAAGCTAAGGTATGTTATTAAAACGCTGAAAACTCTTTCTGTGTACCATCTTTCTTTGTAAATATCTCATGTTTTAATGCGGGCACATGCGGCTTATAGACAGGTGCGGCTTATATGTGTACTGTTGACATGTGTGAATATTATATGCCCTCAATTGTTTAAATTGCACAGGCAACTTTTATTTTATATTATGAGGGGAGCCAATAATGTGCATTGTTAAGGTTACGTGTTATGAGGGTATGAAACTATGTGTGCGCAGAAATAAAATTCCCTTTGCCTGAACTCTCACAGCAGCGAGTTATGTGCATTTACTTCGTATAGTATAATTCCGTTATCCCTGAGTTTACACGAGTCTCCGTGCAATAGGCTACTCTGGTAACAGTGTACAAAGTTAATTTTCTTTCTAAAATTAGTGTCTGCGGCTTATATAAAGGTGCGGCTTATCGTCCATAATTGAAGTTGTGTCAAATTAGCGTCATTAAACACAAATGGATTCACTGATAAGTCTGGTGCATTGTTCTTTACACAATGACAGAAGATAGATTGATAGATTGACACAGACAAATTAAGTCCTGAAACATAATCAGATACATTAAACTTTTAATTCTACTTTTTTTTTTCATTCCAGATGTACTTTGCCGGTTTCACTTTTCTTCGGGAGGGTTCTACTTTTGTAAAACGAAAACTAATTGAATGTGTGTAACTGTCGTTGATACTGTGAAAAAATAAAAATATTTGTTTATGTTTACAAAAAAAGAAAAAGTACCAAGAATGTATGAACGCTGTAGCATTTTTTTTACCGATAGTATCTCCGACCCTACTTTTAAAGGAAGATTGTTCTATTATTGTACTTTTGATCATGTTGTTCTGTAGGTGGAACCTGAACGAAAGCGAGTCCAACATCCTTAGTTTAGCATCAGTTTCATTTTTGCAGATTCATACCAGGGGCCAGATTGGTTTTGGTTTTGGTTTTGGCCCACGGACCACCTGTTTAACACCTGTGATCTACATCATGGCGTCTTGTTTACCCACCAGCAGCACCACCTGGAGGACCGTCAAACTTTTATATCCTCTCTTAGCGACACCTTTGTATCTGTTACTGGACACAGATAAATAAACAAAACAAATGCCAGATTCTAAAATAGCCACGTGCCGCCTTATAAATCTGTATATTTTTAATGCTCTTACGTAACCCTCCTGTTTGCATGTCATCTGTAGTCATAGCAGAGTGTCATTTACACTGTGACAGGTTAAAACGAGCACTTCCCACTCGCCCACTGGAGCCTTCCTGACTGACTTTGTTTGATTGCGTTGCAGGGGTCACGCCGTCCTCACAGATCGCATTTCCACCTCCGCCGGTTCACTGTGTTTCTTGTAGCCTCTGTTTGCACGCCCACGCTCAATTATATCTGGTGGCATGTAAGGTTCGTCGTACAGGCGGCACTAAATCATTTCCTGAAGGAGACCACCCTCCTGTGTAAAGAGACACTCATAAACAGTGACCCACCAGAAGGCGACAATTATGCTTTTAAAGTCACATCAGACTGTGTTTATTAGTCGGTTGTGTTAGCAAAGAACGTACTTCAGCTTCACAGATTCCAAAATAAATTAAAAGAAATACAAGTCCTACTTATTTTAACCTGTGGGATGTTTGTTCTACTCACATTATTATCTATTATCTATGTACGTGTAGGTTTACATATATATAAATGTGTCTGTATGTAAATATGTATATTTAATTAAATTAATTTATTTATCTATTTATTTATTTTGAACACGCAAAGAAACAAAATAAGACAAAAACTAAACAAAATTTAAATGAATAATCTATCTTCGAGTACCATCAAGTCTGAATTTGCGTAGTTGAAAAGGAGTAGTAGTAGTAAGAAGTACAAACTTATTTAATTCTACCCCTCAAGTATTTATATATACACCTTTATCAATAAGTTAATTTATGAATCAACTAATGTATGTGTGTGTGTGTGTGTGTGTGTGTGTGTGTGTGTGTGTGTGTGTAGGTATATATCAATTTTTTTCTTCCCCTGAATACAATGTAAAACAATTAAAAGTCACTTTAAGTGGATTTATAGAAGCATGGACAGGCTGATTTTTAATTGTGTAAATATGCACGCACATATATGAGGATGTATATGCACTATTAATGTTATTTTCCATGTTTCTCAAAAATAAAGAATTGAGAATAAACTATAATAATAATAATAATAATAATAATAACAATACAGGAATAAAATGTACAAAGTAGAAGTACAAAAATGTAATTATTTGCAGCAGGTTCCATTCCATTTAACTATTAGGCTATTAAATGCTTTGTCATCATTTATTATGACATTATCTTCCTCGTTTTGCATTTTTCAACGAAAATCTGGTTAATTTACTGACAATGTATTCATTATTACAAACTCAAATTCAAAGATTATCACAAGAAAACACAGAAAACTTAACAGAAAGGGACTTTTTCAATTAAATAAATCCTAAAGTAAACATAAAATCATACTCATTTGTGAAATTACAATGGTTTTAGTGGTGAACCAATGTTGCAGAAGATGATAGTGTTATTATGTTCACTATGGAGCCTCCCATTACCTAAAAAAGACACATCTGATTAATTAATTGTACTGATACATTTAGGATTAATCTTATATAATGTTGTTTATTCATATTAAAATGCAATCTATGGTTTGTTTGGTTTTTTTTTGTTTGTTTGTTTTTTTTAGATTTGGTTACATCTTAAAATGCAAATCAAAGCATAAGTTAAGCTCTATGTAATTACAAAAGTCTAATTATCCCCATTTATCTGCGCTCATCTCTACTTAAAACGATTAGTGGAATATTGACAGCGCAGAGATTGTTCTATCTCTGTATGTTCCTGCCACATCACATCTATACTTTTCTAGTTCCTGCTGCGCCACAGTAAAAGAGTAAATAGCTGGGTGTGTCACTAAGTGTTTAATTACAGACAAACACATCCCCTCCCTCTAGATAAGATAGGACTGGTGCGCAAATATAGCCCACTGCCAGCTGTTCTAATAAAGCACTGACAAAAATAACAAAAACACTGGGATGATACAGTAACGCACATATGTCAAGTATGTGAATGCTTTAAAGGAGCAGGTTTGTTATTTTTCATATATTCATTAGAGAAAATGCTGCACCGCACATATTTTTATATAGAAAATGCACAGTTATGAGAGCTTACATTAAATAATTATATATTGTGCAAACCGTAACAGTAATATAAAGGGACTTTCTGTACTTTCCCTTAACTTTACATATGATTCTGCATTTATATTCAGCTCACATTCTGGTATCTTTCATTCATATTGTGTGATAGAGAGCATCAAAAAGAGTGTGAGTGTGAATATATGTGTGTGTTCTAAAGTGTACACCCTGGAGGGGACAGCGGGAGGTACAGCTCCAAACATGAGAATCACTTTCGTGGATGGTTTAAAACTAAAAGTGGCTGTGTTGTGCTTTGTTATCATATTTTCATTAAAGAATATATTGTATAATGCATATTTATGTGTAGAAAATGCACAGTTATAAGAGGTTATATTAACCCATACAGACCCAAACATCCACTGGCAGCCAAAACCATACTGTGTAATACCTGTAGATCCACTAATCCTATCAATACATGTAAATGATTGGTGTAAAATGCAGTTTTTCATCTTTTCATGGTCGTCAGATATGACCCATTTGGATGTTCAGAGGCTCCGTAGTTACCATGGAAACACAATCATTTTCTACAACATCGATTCACCAGTAAAACCCATGGAGTTGTACCAATGACAGTGGATGGAAACATTGGGTTAAGGTTCAGTTAATGATACATTTTGTTGAAAAAGTCACATTTTATTCATTTTTGACTGTTTCTGATATATGACAATTAACTTTAATATGAGTATCTACATGACCAGTAAATTAAACATGGGAAAATACCTGATTTTTTTTTTTTTTTTTTTTTTTTTTGTACAAATGCAACGTACAGAGGATAATATTATAATAACTGGTGATAAATTACTTTAAAAAGATTAAATAGAGACAAAAATACATTCTGGAGCTGCCACAAAAGTCACACTGGGTCTTTATGGGTTAAATAGTTATATATTATACAAATGTTAACAATAATATAAGGTGACGTTTCTTACTTCACCTGGATTTAAATGTAACTGCATTATATTCAGCTCACATTCTGGTATCTGTCATCCATACTGAGTGATAGACAGTATCAAAA